>JAIKVE010000355.1:0-22216 GCA_024679115.1 Phytophthora pistaciae | reverse complement strand
CAGCGCCGGCCGCGACCGCCGCACGCGCTGACGACGCCGCACCACCAGCAGCAGCAGTCGCATCGGAGGTTGCAGGCGCAATGGCCAGCATTGTGGCGACGATTGTGGAGGAGGCGACACCGGTGGAAGGAGCGACGCCCCGTGTGGCACCTGACTCCGTGACGAGCAGCACTCGGCCAGGCACGAAGCCATCCAGCTCCGGCAAGCTTGGCACCTGACTCCGTGACGAGCAGCACTCGGCCAGGCACGAAGCCATCCAGCTCCGGCAAGCGCAAGCGCGTCGAGACAACGGGATCGAGGAAGCGCCGACGCAGGATCCTCGATGAAGACAGCGCAGATGACGAAGGAGACAATGATGAAGAGGTACGCTATGCTGGACGAAGGCAACATAATGTGCTGGATATTGTCGTTTATTCAACACATCGCTAACATAAGCTTACTGTTTATTTAACTCTAGGTGGATTAAAGTGAGGAGGCGGGCGTCAGTGCGGATGCTGCCGGTATGGACGCGCGTGTTGGTGTTTCACTGGATTGCGTTGTCGACGGTGACCCCAATTTGATGGACGACGGGGCCGCCGCGTGTAAAGGCCTCAACTCGGATGAAGACCCCGACGTGCGCGAGGAACCGGAGGACGAAGAAGACGCCGAGGACGACGACAGCTGGGACGGCGACTGAGATATCGGCCCACTGACTGACGAAGAATCGGAGGAGGAGCGGGAGGAGCTTCCTGAGTCTGTGTGCTCGTCTGCCGCAAAGGACAGCAAGTACATCACGGCGATGAGGGACGCCGGTTGGGAGTATGGTAAGTTGGACTCACTCAACATAACTGAGCGGCTGTGTACTTGTATCCAACATATTTTCTAGCATAATGTTTTGGCACTATTTACAGATGAATCGAAGTTTGGCCCAGACCCCACGTATGCCGATCTTTACGATGGCCCATACGGCCCAACCACCAGCGTTCTCGAAGTTGCCGAAGACCCATTGGCGCTTCTGCCGCCCAAGCTCTGGGCTCAGATTGCAGTGGAGAGCAACACGTACCACCGACAGTCAATTCCCGAGCGCGCGAGGGCGATCCGAAAGCAGCAGCGCAAGAGTGGTGGCGAAGTTGAGGATCTCGGCGACATTCGGAGCCGCCTCGCTGGTGTCAAGGACATTGAAAACTACGAGGTGCTGCAGGTGATGGGTCTGCTGATTGCCAGGATGCTGGCACCGATTCGCAAGGGTATTGCAGCGCATTGGCCAGTGGCGAAGGTGGGCGCCATTCCTGCGAATCGCTTCAGCCTCTTCATGAGCAAGAACCGCTTCTTCCACATCATGGGCTACATGCACTTTTCCAACAACAAGTCTCCGACGGCGAAGACCGACCGAGCCTGGAAGATCCGTCCAGTCGTCGACGTGCTGCAACGGACTTTCACCCGCGGTTACCGCGTTCCCCCGATCATCAGCTTCGATGAAGCAACGCTGCCGTCGCGTTCCAGATACAACCCGACTCGGCAGTTCAACAAGGACAAGCCCCACAAGTGGGGGACGAAGGTTTTCGTCGCAGCTTGTGCCAAGACAGCTTACTGCATGAGGTGAGAAGACCCGCGGCGAGTTCCCACTCGCCACGGGATTTTTTTTTGGCCAAAGTCCTTATGTTGGATAGTAACCAACATAAGAGCTGCTTGGAATGTGATTGTCTAACATAAAGCTAACTTTATTGATGTGACTGCTTTACTACCAGAATTGAAGTGTACTGTGGGGCCAAGGCGCACTTGCAGACGCCCGTGCCGACGGACAACAACTCTGGAGAAGCTGCAGTACTGCGAAACATGAATGCGCTGTGCCCGCCGTCGCCAACTTCCCCCTGGCGGCTGGTGGTTACCGGCAGGTTCTACACGTCGTTGAAGCTTGCGCTGGAGCTGCTGCATCGCCGGCTGTACATCACCGGCACGATCCAGACGGACCGCTCCGGCTACGCCAAGAACGTCATCACAAAGAAGAAGACCAAGCAGGTGAACAAGCGAAAAGTGATGGCGCCTCCGCAGGGGACCACGAAGCTCGCTGAGAACAAGCAGTTCCCTCAATTGACGGCAGTCATGTGGATGGACCGCCTTCTGGTGCACATGCTGTCGACAGGAGGCAGCCGTCGCATCATCTCCGTCCGTACGTATGCACCTACTCTCTACAAATGAATGCAGTACTAACCTATCTAATGGTGTATGCAACAGTGCGCCGCATTCATGGCACGATGCAGTCTGTTTCGGTGCCAGGGATAGTGCGAGACTATCACCGCTCAATGGGCGGCGTCGACGTACATGACCAGCTGAGGATGCAGCGCTACAGTGTCCAGCTAGCCTACAAGACGCGCAAGTACTACAAGACCCTCTTTTTGGGTCTCTTGGACATGGCGCTGGTGAACGCCTTCATTATCTACCGCTACTTCCGGAAGGTGAATAGCAAGCGGCCCCCCAAACACCTCGATTGCAGTGAACGCTTCCGGAGAGTCGACGGCAAGTAGGTGCTCCACTTCGCGTTTCTGGAAACGCTGATAGAGCAGCTACTCGCCGTCGACTCTCCGGAAGCGTTCACTGCAATCGAGGTAGGTGATATGTTGTTAGTTCAACATATACTTTCACTCTTACGCTGACATCCAACATATCATCGTGTTATGTTGTTGCTGTCGATTGCAGCAAGCGACAAGTGGTCGGGAACGTACGACGGCTTCCCCAGTTCGAGATGGAGCTACGCAGCGGTCGGCTGCGGACGAAGGGCTTGCGCCAGCGGATTGCGACCACCGGCTTGAAGAGAACCCCGACACAGTCGACTGTGAGCAGGGGACAAAGCGCCGCCACCGAACGTGCAAGGTGTGCGCCATCCTCAAGGTGAAACCAAGGAGATTCACCAAGTACTTCTGCCCCGAGTGCTCCACGGGCGATCGACGGTGCGTGGCAGTGCTTCCTACTTCTATGATGCTGTACTTGGAGACTAATATGTTCTGTGGTGATGGATGCAGCAAGTACCTGTGTAATATGGCACGGGAGGGGCGAGCCAAAACCTGCTTCCAGATCTGGCACGCCGACTGGAGCAACGGGAACGACATCTCAAAGGCGCTCCTGCAAGAACACAAGATCCGCAACCGGCCTCCGCCCTCGCGCCCTGGCAAGAAGCGACGTCGCATCACGCAAGGGGGGTGTCACGCCGTCGCAGAGTCCGCAGGAACGACGGGACAAGATGGAGGTGGCGCGTCGGCTAGCGAGGCTGCCGAGGAAGAGAATGATGATAGTGCAGGGGAGGCAGACGACGAATCGTCGTAGGCAGTGTGTCTGTTCCTTGGTAGCTTGCAATCAATGGAAACTCTACTTCTGCAGTTTGCAATCAATGAATGCATTACTCTTGCTTTCCTGCCATTGGCTGCAACACGTGAAGCCATCGCTGCTGGACGTGTGCAACAATGCAAATATGGGCTCTCCGATAACCAGGACATTCGCTATGTTGATTTCGCCATCATACGCACTGTTACTGCCTCATTTTGGCTGCATAAGATGACTTTATGTTGTAGGAGCCGCTGCTATACCCACCTGTCTTCTCTCACGCACAACCCCAACCACCCTCTCCAAACCCGTACTTACGCGGCGACACATACAAAAACCAATATACTTGGATACGGGACGGTAAAAAAATATACCCTCGTAAAGAGAGCCGGGAAGTAAGGGGTTAAAAACCACAATAGTATTTTTGTTATTATATTAATATACTCATAATAATACCAATAATACTATCCTGCTTCGCACCAAAAAGACAATTGACCTTACTGTTAGCCTAGCAGCTACCTAGAACTACTGGTTGCCATAGCGGTGGCCTACTCTGTCCTGTGGTTGTCGAGAGTAAACATGTTCTTGCACCGTATGTTGCTCTTCAACTGTAGGATCATCAACGTGTAATCACAATGGATAAGTTCTTATATCCGTTACACGGCCCCGTTTGAAAAGCAGATTTACCTTACTTGTGAGGGCTGTCAGGTGCAATGTGACCTACCACTTTGGAATGGTGATACGTGGCCGATTTAGTATAGGTGCGGTCGACGTCATCGTTGCCCATGTTCGCGAAATGTGCGTGTTCAAGCTGGGAACCCCGGTCGATAGCTTCTTTGAGCGTGTCCGGGCTCTTCTCATTGGCGAAGCGGTAGGTGTCGCCGCGCAGACCTTATTGGAAGTAAAACCGCTGCTCGAGCAGGCTGATCAATTCAATACACTGGATTAGAAGGTTCTAGAACTCGGACACGTAGTCATGGTAGGAGCCGTGCTGTCGTAGCTTGCACAGACGCTGACGGAGGTCGAAATCGAAGTCACGGGAGTGAGAACGCTTCCGGATCTCAGGCTTAAGAGACCTAATGTTCGGGAAGACCGTGCGCATGGCATACTGGCTACAGGCCTGTACCAGTTCATGGCCGACGTCCCAGGTTGCCCTCGCCGATGGGCTCGAAAGTGTCGGTCTGCGGGTCTTGTCGGACGACCCATTCGTGCCATTCATAGTGATCTGTCTCGACAACAACCACACAAGGGTTAACCCTTTTGTTGTAAAACAATGCATTATGCATCGTTTTACATTTTTTTGTCCAACCAGATATAGGCGTTATATTTTAAGCCAATAGTACTGCTACCGGTAAAGGGCGTAAAACGATGCATTATGCAGCGTTTTACAAATCTCTCCAAAATGTTATACTATGTTATTCTATGTTGTTATATTTGGGTGACCGGAAATGCCGTATAAACCGATACATCGTTTTGCAAAAATATCTTAATTAAATTATACTTGCCTTTTAATAGAGAATGTATCGGGAACAAAAGGGTTAATATAAAGTGATATATTTTTAGTTTTAGAAATAGTACAAAATCCATACATCAGACCTGATTTGTTGCGCTGAGCTTCCGACTGCTAGGCCACATAGAGATCGATTTAGCGCCAGATTGCTGGGAATGCCATTTTTTGATATCGGTATTTCCACATCATATACAATATTTACTGCTTGTTAGGACGTGTGCGCACATTCAGTCTGTTTATTTGTGGCTTCCCTGGTGGTGCTCCGCTCAAAGAACTCGACCTGACCGTCCAGTGTTTTACAACCCGTAAGTTGTGTATCATGACTCTATACAAACATGAATATAGTAAGTCACGGTATATTTCGCCAGCATGGCCTTGACCGCGCTTGAATAGCATCGGCACGTAGCGTTATCCCAATGACAAGCGAATTGTCAAACGAAGAAAGGAATGAGATCAAGACGTTTCACGAGTCGCAGAAGCATCTACCGAAAATGACTCAAATGAAAAATTCCAGCCACACAGAACCGATGCCAAGAAAGCCATCGAGCCAATTGCCACTTAACCGTTAAGCATCGGCAGGGGGGGGGGGTCAGCTCCCTGTCATCCGACACACGCCCTCTACCTCTGTGAAAGCTGGAAGGTTGTATCTTTCGCCAGGACATGTATCTCCTGCATCAAGTGTCACCTCGACCGCAAGTTGGAGAAGCGCTAGAGCGAACGCAGTTGTCGGTCTACACGACGACAGGGATAGTGTGCAGCATCAAATAACACCCACATACCGCCCTTGCCTTGCTGAGCTCAACCCACGCATCATTGCGTATCAGCCGGTGGGTATTGCCGAAGCGCAATTCGATCGCTCAATGCCCGATGCGTTAGATGGATCGCGACGACTACTTCATCGACCTGTTCTTGCAGGAGCGTTTATACGTGTCCCATAAGAGGTTCAAGTATGACCCTCCCAAACGAGCAACTCCCGACACCGTGGATGAGTAGCGCAACAGCTTCATAGGATCGATGCTACAATCTCCCAAGCGTTGAAACAGCTCAAGCAAGCTTTCCGCGTCTGCAACCTAGATGGCACCAAATGAAGATTCATGAACAGTCAATTACAGATGGTCAGCGGCTAACGACGAGCCACAAGTGTTCCATGTGCTATACGGGCTCAGCGCGCGCTTCAGATCCTACTCGTACTGAAAAGTTATAAAGAAGTGGAGAGATTGTCGCAATGGTCAACTCGTTCGAGAGAAACTGGATGATAGCCATGAAGTTCCAACATGACCAACAGGCGCAAGAACGAGACGCCGAGTATGATTGCGAAATGTACCTTGCACAAATCGATCAGCCTTGCATTGAGCAACACCTTTCGGGGCACCATAACGGAGGTACACAAGGTGATCTAGGTGAATGTGGAAATTGCGGGTAAACCTTAGGACGACACAATCACGGCCCCAACATATCACACAAACACCCGTACATCATCACCCCCGCCATACACGAGTTCACGGTTATGTTGCTCGCCAACACCGCCCCACGACACATTTTTGCCGAACCCGCGACCTTCAATGTCGAGACCACCGCCAAGATAAAGACAATCTGGAGCATTAAGGTACATTAAAATACGAATGGCTTGCGTTTTTGGGTGAAGATATTATCTAAGAATAACTGTGCCCCGTGTACCTACCATTGCGCGCGACAGCGGGTGCACCCGGGGAAATTCACATTCGTTAGGTCACTATTTTGTTGCATTTCGATGTGTTGTTGTATTTTGTCTTTTTTTGTCATTGCGTCTGCTCAAGGCTTCTAGAAAGAAGTAGTACGGAGTAAAAGAGTGATACGTTGAAGGTCACACATTACTCGTCTGGCCCACCTAAGAAACAACATATCTATCTGGCCGCCATAAAAAAATCAAAAAAAATCTGTTGGGGGTGAACAATACCTCAAAATAAAGGTGAGATCTGGTGCTTTCGCGTCAGCTCATTGGCTGCTTATAAACAGCAGGATTCGAGGAAACAGAGCATGTTTTGTAAACCCGGTTTTGGGTAACATTAGGTTTTTTTGCGTAATGGCTACAATTTTTAGCAATATTCAAAATTAAAGGTACCATTGGAAAGATCACTAAACCGCCGATGCGGTGAACCATCGTAGAATATCATAGTGCTCTCGTGGGCATCGTGGTGCTCGCATATATTTTAAGGTTGTTCTAAGCGATTTCGCCGATTTGTTGTCCAGTCGAACTTTATGACCAATCATATGGCTTACGTCCGACTTATAGCCAATCCAATACGATCTGAAAAATTGAGGTTTAATAGAAATGTTGTTTCTTAGGTGGGCCAGAGTAGTATTTGATAACCTCACTCGCACTACATCATTCATTTTTCATATAATCGTAGTAGTATTATTATGTAGGGATCCACTCCGGGGACTCGGAGCGTCATGATGTACGATCAGCATGATTCTTTTTTTTGCACAAGCTAACTCTTACTCAATCCATTTCATGTGTATCTCTGTGTAAATATGAGCCGCTACATGTGAAACCCCACGCATCCAATGGCAACATTTACAACCAAGATGGCGTCAGCCTCGATCAGGTGAAGTTCGATTGTCACGATTAGATTGTTCTCCTGCTTTGAACTAATGGCTGCCACAGTAGACTCTCATCTTCTATAGTTACAACAACGAGATCAAGTTTCGCTCTATCCAGTATATCAGTTACCTAGATCACTCGCCGTCGGATCGAAAGGCACCTCAAATTTCTGAGCATCTACCTTCGCCAAAAGTCCTCGTCGGTTGAACCGAACATTTCGCGCGCAGAGAGTCGGCGTTGAAGCGTGGCGATCAACGCATGCGCCTCTTGCAAAGCAGTAAGGAAAATGTCGATTTCATCGGTCATGTTGCGGTTAAGAAGCGTTATATATATTGTTAATTGTATCCAGTCGCAACTCTGTTGTGCAAAAGGGCACAGGAAGCGCCCTTTAAGAGGGGGTACACTCTACCGTCTTTTGTGAAACCATCTAAAGGGCGCTTTCTGTATCCTTTTACCGCGAAAGGGTTAAGAAAAATAGCATTTTACTTCAGTGTTGTTTAGGATCTATATTTTGTCTTCTTCGTAAAATTATATTGTTGCTGTACATTCGTTATATATAATTTTAGCTAGAGAATTCAACAATCTGTAGCACTCGCTTTTGCGTCTATGAATGTCTTTACCGTTATATTTTACGATAAGGAAAATTACGTTCAGACACAGGTGTGATTTAGCAACTATAAATATAATGCTTCATTTTATTGCGTACACATATCCTTCCATAGTCTAAACATGTGGAACATAATATACTTTAATTCACATTTTTATGTGCACACGAATCTTTCCATACCCTAAATTTGTAAGAGTTAAACTTTATCAAACCCAAACTTTTTTTAGTGTGTAGATACGAAAATACATTAAAACGTAGTCCATTTACAAAATAAATCAGGGTTATGTCAACGTTTTAGGTACAGAAAGTTTCAAGCCAAGTTTGGCTTCCATTTGTCTCTGGTTCGGTAATAGTAAATGCCGAACCACGTTTTGCGGCCATTGGTGCCGCGGTGGTCCCAGGTTTGGTTACAAAACATTTCGAGTTAAATACGTGGCGATAGCAGTGGCTACCAGCCTCGTTTTGGTGCAGAGAACTCTGAGCCAACATGCTGAGGTCGTTGGGGCCATGGTGGCTCCAGGTTTGGTTGAAGGATAGTAAGCACGGATTGATTTTGTATTTTAAAAAATGTGGTAAGAAATAGAATTCGTCCTGATTACTTAGTTGTATTCGTAGACACGGTCCTGGTTGTTGCCCACGTCGTTGATAGTTTCGACATCTAGATCTTCGGGAAAGTTGAAAGCACCTTATCTTTATTCCTCATGTTCGTGGGCGTGCGCTCCGAAAGAGGCAACGTGTTCCTGGTATGTGAGGATTACTAAGAAGCGCAAGACTGAGAACAAGAGAAACTATAAATACAAGGATGTCCCTGAAGGCACTTGGTACATCAGCAAAGTAGGTCTGAAGCGCAATGTGCTGTGTCTATCCGTCGCTAGGCCTTCGTGTAGTGATCTACTTGATATGGTTGGGTTCGAGGTTGCTTTTGTTGAGGGCCACAGCGTATCTCATAAGCGAGTCGCGAAAGCGCTAAGAGATGTCAATAACATTGCCAGACGGCAAGCGACATTGTACCGTGCAATACATCAGCGATTAAAGAAGGCCAAGAAAGGGCACGACTTCGGACGCCTACCCGGTTTTCTAACAGTTTGGCAGCTCAAAATCCTGACTCGAGAGTATGTTATCTACTCGATATTGATGGACGATTCTATCGTTTTCTTTCTTTCTATTGGATATTTCGTTAAGCAACAATGTTTTTTTTGTTTTTTTTTCTGCATGTACTTCATTCAGACCGACAGAACTCATATGAAAAGTGCTCAACGGAGTTTGTTTGACTATGATTGAATAAGACGGAGATGGGAAAGTGCTACCACTTGCAGTGGTTTTCGTACCTTCTGAAACTAATGATTGTTTTGTTGAAGAAGATGAACACGATATTCTACACGAGGACTGACTGAGGTGGTTGCGCACGTCCGAGTGAACAAACTCACGCGTCGAAAATTCCGTTCAGTAGCTGCGCTTGAAGCGGCAGCCGTAACAAGATCAGCGCGTTCTTTTAGAGTATCGGGTAGCAATACATTGCGCTGCAGGAGTCGAACATCGTGATCTTCTTATCTTGGACAAGTCTCAACTCTCTCGTTGGTCGTTGATGCTCAGCTTCGAACTTGAACAGCTCCGCTGACACGCCCTCTTAGTGTTATTTGCCGCACCATGCCGCGATGAAGTCCTGGTACCTTGGTCCATAATATGGAGCTGTTGACATGTAGTTGTTGAACGCACCCTGCGCTGTCATTTCGTCCTTGGCCTCCTCCACCTGACGTAGTGTCTCGTGCTCAGACCATCGCGCGTCCAGATGACTCATGGCGGTCCTGAGTTTCGGCGGAAGCTCGTTCCTTTCAGTGTATCGATTCATTGTCGGGTACTAGTTCGGATCCGAATAGCACATTGGACAAGCTTGTGGTGTTGTGCAACAGCGAATTTTGTGATCTATAAATAGCTGGTGCACCGCCATTTTATCTGCTTCGATCGAGTGGGTCACGTACTTGGCCTTGTTCCTTTTGAACGTCGTGAACTGGGTTTTGTAGGTCTCGATTGCCTTCGACAGCCGGTATGCGATATCCCATGACTTCACAGTATCGTGAACCAGACAGCATTTTGCCATCTGCTTCTTCGTCTTATCATGGAGGAAAAAATATCTTCGGACTCGTATACCGTTTCTGACAACAAAAAAACACTCGCAAAGAACGGCGAAAATGCTGTCATTGGCTACCCACGAAAACGCATTTTTGTCATTTCTATGCAATAAAAATGCTTATTTTGTCATCAAATCATTTTTTTCTAAAATTTAATAATGTCCTATGTTTCCTACGATCATGATACTTGTAATTTGTATGGTGTAATTAAGAAATGCAGTAATTAAGCACATTTCCAGAAAATGTTGGCTTTCGTCATACAAATGGGCAGTCTTATTGTCACGAAAATGTCCTAGTTTTGTCATTACAATCTGGTACTTTTGTCATTTTGGACTAAAAATCGGCGAAAATGCCGAATTTTGGCGGGTGTGTTATTGTGTCATCTACGGTACTGAGACGAAGCACTGCTCAATTGTTATCCAACGTGTTGTCGCCGGTAGCACTAGCGCATTTCCACCGCCGTCTTCTAAATTTGGCGAAACTCGTGCAACTACTGGTTTTCTTGGAAAGCCCGACCAGCCCCTCTTCAGCTTGCGAGGCCACTGCAGCTTGGCAGCGAGGCCTTGCCATCACGCGAAGAGCCCGTGTTGTCCGTCACCACGGCGGATATGCTGGCGTAGGCAACCTAAGAAACGGCATCATGGGACGTCGATTCTGCGCAGACTGACTCCAAAACGTAAGTATCGGGGCTGCAGATCAGGGCATCGTTGACGATGTTAGAGGCTCGCACGGAGAAAGTTAGAGACTCGCACGGAGAAAGCGGTAGGTAGACTCGTTCAGAACGATGTATATTTTGAACAGAGCTCTACAACGTTCTTACCCTGTACATGCCTTGTAGCTGACCCTCGATCTGTACGGGATTCTACGGTTTACTTTGGTGCAGTCTGCTCATCGGCCCTCGTTAGTCGGACTTGCCCATGACTGCTTGGAGCAGGAGGTTCATGGTTTCAACCGATGACGCTGTTCCCGTTGACGTCCGTTGAGCCGTCGGTAGTGATATTACACGCCTTCCCTGTTGCCGCATGTAGCGTCTTCAACAGGAAACGCTCGAAACACACGTTCAACAGTGGCGTCATCAGTAGGTACCGGGTCGGTACTACGGCTGCAGGGCTTAGGCTGGTCAGTACTGTCACAATTGCTGGATGCTCGACCTTGTAAAACGTCATCATGATGGAGTTGAACCACAACACAAATTGGAACTTGCGAAATTTACTCTCGCAAAGAGCTCCGGGAAGCCACGACGTGATCGGTTCTGGGTTGAGACGCTTGGCGCATTTCTGCTGCAAGTGGTGGCGAACACGCTCGACATGGGTCTTGCCCACGGGGTGGATCATCTTTTCGCATTTCGGTATGAGGCGATGCCGGCAGCGACAATCACCTCCTTCCATGCCGAATCCTTACGGCGGCGGCGTTGCTTCACCCGTCGGCCAGCCGGCTGGACCGGCTCACTCGTAGATGGCGTTGCACCTACCATCGGATCCGGGCGATCCAGCCCGGCACAACTTGGGAGGCGGGATGACCATGTTGGCTTAAGAGAGATCTTGGGCTCACAGGTAGCAAACTGGGGTCGTAGTATAGATGATATCCGAGAATGAGGATAAGACACGATGACAAAAGTAGTTGTTGGCTGCTTGCGTTCCACAAAGTCTGCTGAAGCGGCCGGCTAAATAGCTGGAGATGAAAGAGTGGTTCACATTTTTAATAGTCAGTCAAGTCATCCTAAGACCAAACTGCTGGTAATTAAGAGTACTTCTCTGCCCCATGAATTTATGGGTAGTTGGGTAGTTGTGCTCTATCTTCGCTTCTACTTTAAAGTGTTGGCCAAGTGATACCCTATCGGAAAGCTTAGAAGCGGGTGATAATGCCACATTAAATATAGCAAAATGTTTGCTTAGCAAAAAGATTTTGCTGTCTGTTACCGGCGAGAACTGAAGCAACCGCAACTCTTTACCTGCCATCAATTTTAGTCCTCCTTAGGTTTTATTCGTAACTCCGCCAAAGAATAGGCAGTATTTCATCGGAATTTCAGTATGGGCTCTTTTTGCCAACGTTGGCTTAGGGACCAATTACAGGCTGTGAAAGGCACTGGGATGCTAGACATATTGTTTTAAAATCAACGAGTTTTTCCTAATCACGTGTGATATGATTGGACAAAAAGCAAATTTTACCCTAACTAACGTCAAATTACCAATGACATTCGTTTTGTGGTACACAAAAAAACCTAACTACCATAAATTCGTGGGACAGAGAAGTACTACCAAGATAACTGGGGTGCTTGTTCGTTGTGCTCCTCTTACAATTTTATCAATACGCACTTGAAGTGGATTAGTCCCCATTAGGCCAGTAATGATGCATTTTAAACAGCATATATGAATCGTAGATGTATCTTGGTGCTTCATCTTCACCAAGTTTCTGAGAAGAAGAACATGTGCCATGCACATCGTATGAATGGACGCCAAAGATCTCAATACGAGCACTGAAAGATCAGAGCACCCCGCACTGATTCACCTGCTGGAGTGCACCGACATTTCTCCGTTCATGGACAGAACATTGCATTGACGGCGACTGCCTGAGCGCAGTGAAGTGTGATATTGTTTACGGGGCGTAGCTTCATGCAGCTCACGCAGCTTTCAGCTGCCTGTTCCAGCTGCTCCACGTGCAGCTCCGCCTTCTATCGCCGAGGACATTGCACATGGTGTCATGGCTAATCGCCAGATAGCGCTTAATCGCAACTTTCAGGGCGCTGTAGCAACCGGAAAGAGAAACGTACAGCGCTAGCGTTCGTGTGAAAGCATATAATAGCACAGATGTACTGAACGCATCTTCAATCGGGTTGCACATTGGAGAATACGTCCCCAGTCGGAGGAGCAAAAAGTCGTCACGCTCGTGTACCAGATATTTCGCCTGGCTGTGGGCTGGGGTATTGTCGACTACAATTACGACCGGCTTGCCAGCAAAGTGCTTCTGGTAGATCGGGGTACCTTCGCAGCCTGATAGACAGCGTCGGCGAAAGATGCAGTTTCCTCCATCTTGATGCTTCCGCGCTGGGTCTTGTAGTACAGCGGTCCTTCCTCATTGGAGACCGCGCACCGAATATGCAAATCGTTACCCTTGCTGGGTGGCACCTTCACACTGGTGTGCTTGCCGTTTAGAAACCGGCCTTGTGTGTGCTTGCACTATAGGTTGCAGTTCGTTTCATCGTAGTAAATAATGGACGCACCTTCACCACTGTACTTAAGTAGGCCACGAGCGAGCTGCTTGCGCTTTTTAATGTAGCCCTCGCTGTTCCAGGGCCCACTCCCACCTACATTGGTAGCATAGTGTTAGGTTAAAAGATAGAGACCGCAACCTTACTGTACAGCAACAAACCTGCTTGACTGTGCAGAGCTTAACGGTGAGCTTGTGGCTGATCAAAGACGTGCTCAAGTCTACAAGCAATCTACGCCAATGCCCACCCCTACCATCGTCTCGGGCAGGGGCAAAGCTGGTCAAGCAGTGGTGGCAAAGTCAGCGCGTGGTGGCAAAGTCAGCGGTGGTAAAAGAGAAAGACTTTGTCTTTTTATGTCTGGCCCTTGTTCGTCATGATCTACCATTCCAGCTGGTTGTCTCCATCGAATGGTGGTTGGCAGTATTGTTTTACATATTTTTTATTCTTAACACTTCTTGGTGAGCTGATCGTCGTAGTGATAGTTTTGTTAGCTACTGGTTGAGCGTTCACTAATCTGTAGCGTATTTTCGAATGCATCATCAGGTCACTCTACCTATCACTTCCTGTCAATCAAATAACCGTACATGTATCACAGACCCAATTGCAGGTTTATGGATAAAACAATGAACATTTTGGGAATCTCCTTTATACAGTTATTTTATTTAACAATATATTACTTTTTAAAAGTACGCTCTCTAGGCGCCCCTTTAGCAAAGTCGCAGTTTTCTGGTATATCACATGTGCCATGCACCGTATGGTGAATTATTATATTTTATAATCGCTCTGCGTACCATTCGAAAAGTTGATATAAAATGCGATACGTTACCTGATTAATTTTATGCAAAAGGACACCTACATCACTCGAACCATTGGAAAGTTGACGGGTTCAAACCTACACAGGCAGCAAAGATTTAACCAACAAAACACTTCCCCATCCACACCGAGTTTGACGTCAAAGGTCGCATCACGGCATCATGTCCACTTCCCCCGACTGGGCAAGCAAGCCAGGGCGATGCGGAGTAAAGTCACGGGCTTGCTTGCTCAGGCCAGAGGCTCTAAGGTCACGTGATTGCTACCCGAGAAGGTCCGCAAGTCACAACAAGCCTTCTTTTTTTATGACAAGAAAAGCGAAGCGAAACATCGGCAATCTATTTAGTAGGAAAGAAACGAAGACAACCCAAAGCGATGGTAGTAGTATATAGTTCAGAAACAAATCAACACACGCAGATTTTGCCCTGTACTCGCCTAGGACCACCGCTGCTGCAAAATATCCAGGCGAGGCATTTCCAGCTCACGTCGTTAATGTCAGGTCAAGTCAGTGTGGTTAACCCAGCTATTGGAGATACAGTTGTACATTAGCTGGACGACCTATTAATTGTACGCTGGCCGTAGGATATAACAAGAGGCGCGGCCGTGGTGCAAGTTTCTCTTGCCCGGTGACAGCCTATTCGCTCAAGTAGCTATCGTTCGGAGAAAACCGCTCTGCAAGTAAAAACGCATAAATATAAGTGCCTTTTTGCTGTGCTTAATCGGCTAAGGTTCTTCGTGGTCGTAATCTCCAGTGGCCAAACACAATCACCTAGCCGCTGATTGCGTTCCTGTATGGATACAGAGCTGTCGTGAATGGTAACTGGAGTAGGACCCCGGACCAAACATCATGGAGCATCATCGCGGGTCATCGCTACAGCGAAAAGTGTGTAGGGCCATGATAAAGCGACGGTGAAGCGAGCACCGTACAAGGTCTCCTTGTGCTGGAGTAATATTTTTATCGTTTGTTTGACTAAACACGTATAACTTTCAAACTACTTGCTCACGAGCAGAGCCGCTCGTGCGATACCAATCACCTAATAGACATCTGAAAGCGTCCTTGAATGGTTCGTCGCTGCAAGAAACAATGGTTTGTACCAACCTTGGATTTTGCAGTGACGAACATTACAGTACGTTTTAGGTAATTGGTTTACAATGTCTGTTTAGAATATTAGTCACATGTATTATTTACGTTTTTTTTCTTTTTTTATTACCTGTAATACTTGGGGGAACGAATTGATCCTGCGTGTGGCACTGCTCGAGCGACTCCTCATCTTGTGGACTTGCTGGCTATCAGCAGGCGGTATCTGTCTACACTTGTCTTAAAAACGTATTCGCCTTCAATCTTCTCGGGCAACGACGCATATACGTCGTCCACCGCTGCTGCATGTTTTTGGTTGGAGAGCCCAACCTGACAAAGTCCATCTAAACCAAAACAAGCCACCTCCGGAGGTGGCTTGATTTAAAACTAAGCACAAAATTGTAAGCATAAGATTTGTTAATATTTTTCTGCATGGTTCGACTCCCCCTATTAAAAAAGGACAACTAGTTCAAACTGAAATTACAAAAAACAAACCTGACGCTTACCCGTTCGACCCACTCCGACATGACGGCCACGTCGGAACAAGTTTACTTTTTACCCAAACACTCAAACATTGGCCTTCATATTCCAGCGATACCGGGCCTCCCATAATTTCGGAGAAAACGATCCGCGATGGCAGCATTAGGCCCGTAGCAGACGCGGTAAGAAACACCGACGTTCAAAGACGATTATTTCACTTCCTACATAAAACGTAAAACGGCATTCACCTATATGCCGGGGCGCTCTCTTACTACCCTTGTTGGTGACCCGTCGAAGTGAAAGCCGGTTACTTTTTCGAAAACCTCTAGTAAGCGATATTTTCCCGTTCCGAGGTCGTACTGAGCCAACAGTAGCACTAGACACTCCATTGGCATGCACAGATAGCGGTATTTTATCATTTGTACAATTCAGTCAAGAAGTCTAAATCATAAAACTAGCACATGCATGTCCAATTATACAAACCGTAAACTTACTTATTATTTATGAGCTTGGGTTTCGAATTCCAGTACTACGGTGAGTAACTTGGAAGGCGCGTTTTTTGCAGCTCTTGATCCCTACCTCTTATCTTTCCAGCGATACTACGTAGAGCTGTGGACACCAACATCCGCCGCAGCAGCCACTGTGGTCTTTGTCCCTCAGTCGAGTGCATTCAGCTTGACTTTATTATTGATTTTGGAGTGGCAAATTCACGCAGAAGGAGTGGGGACGGAATATATGGAGACGTCGGCACGGACTGGTTGTGGTGTTGCGCGCTTCAAACGTTTTACAACTCTTCAAAATTTTAGTATTTTTATAAATGTATCTTGCTGATAAAGTTTTTACCATTGTATCATTGGTTAGGAATGTAGTAAAAAAAATGAGAACGTTATTACCAAGTGCAATGTTATTATCACTACTAATAGTAATCGTAGTAGCACTCCCCCATTACTGATTTAAGTCCCGCAGATACGTTACTATGACATACTAATATATTTATTGAGAAGTATGGAGACCGACCTGCCGACCAGTGCAGCGCCGTCTTCTTCGCGCAGGACGAGCGCGTACCTGCGGGTTCTGACGAGCAAGCCGCTATTCGCACATGTTGTTTCCTTCATGGACGGGTATCCGCCGGTTGTGGCGAAGTTCGCGCGTGCGCAGCGCTTCAGACCGCGCGTAGAGGGGTGATATCCGTCTTCTCACGGTCTTTTGCCCCAATTGGCCGTCATTTGCGACGAAGTGGCCGTACTCGAAGCTCTGTTGAAGCTGGTGGCAAGCCAGTCGCCGAGTTATCACAACCCGGAGACGGAGTTCGTGGGCGTCGTGCGTTGCGCCGTGAGATTCGACAAGTTGAAGATGTTGCAGTGGATGGAGACGCATCTGGAGCTGAGCTCGTACGCGTTCGAGGCGGACCTCATGGACATTGCAGTGGGTTATACCAAGGGGGTGGAGGTCATGGATTGGTTGTTGGTGCACCACTTAAAGATGAAGAAGGAGGTCTCGGCGTGGGCCTTACGGCTTGCAGCCTTTAATGGGGAGCTCAGCAAGATGAAATGGCTACATGACCACGGATTCCGAGGCTTTTCGTGCACAACGGCCGATGACGCCGCGTGTGCGGGCCATACAAAGGTGCTGAGGTTCTTGCTGGAGCAACGAAGAGAGGGCTGCACCTCGAGAGCGTTGGATCAAGCTGCAGCTCATGGACACATTAAGGTACTTTATTCACGGTAGAGCGGATGCAGAGCGACATCGAGTCACGGCCAGAGCCTCGTTCGCCATGACCAAGGCGGCGTTGTGCGGACATGCGGAGGTGGTGGGGTTTCTAGGACGACGACAGTGCAAGCCGCTGAACAACACACTGCTGGATGTGGTGGCGACCGGGGAGCTGCAGGTGCTCAAGGAGTTGTGTCGATACTCAAGTGAAGGATGCCTGGTCGAAGCGCGCAGACGAGCAAAGACATTGGGGCTTGCAGATATCGCGGCGTACCTCCGCACTCAAATTGTACCGACAGCTTGGGCCTGCAGACTTCACCGGCATTCGCGCTCTGGGCCAAGGCGCTGTCAAAGGAAACCGAAGGCGACATAGAGAGTTGAACATATTTCGGCTTCATGTTAGTTGTTATAATGTGCATTCAACTACGTCAGGTATTGACAAGACTGTACAATCGATCCCAATCTTACAGAGGGAAATCTGTCGGTGTGGGCGGTGAATTGTAGTCAACAACTTGGAGGAGAAAGGCCCAGTTTTCTTCGGATGAATTCGTCAACAGTGCGGAGGATTCGGGTAACAATTGTTCGCTGAAGTTATCCGAGACTCCAGCCATAATTCTTTGGAGATCGGAGCAGTATGGGGAACCATCAGCTAATAGGTTTGGCGGGTATTCTGGATCTGGTTGGAGGAATAGGTCCATCCACGGCGGGAAAATGATACGGAGGTTTGCGTCAGATCGACAACAGGAGCGCTTGTCGTTGGATGAAGCACATTCTGAGGTAAGACACTAACGTGCGTGCGACCAAGGCCAAGACGCAGCAGGCCCTCAGGCCCTCTATTCGAACAGCTCCGGCGGAAGCTCGGTGATGGGGTTTCCTCTGAACGCCAGATCATACGGCTGTAATCGGATGATAGAGGACGGAACAGAAGTTAAGTAGCTGTTCTCCACGTAAATGCTCGATCTAACGCGCCATTTTGTATCGAGATCATTTGGCAGCTCGCGAAGATTCGTCTCGCAAAAAGTGATTTGCATCAGGCCCATCGGAAAATCGGACGATTGCAAACCGAGTGGAAGGAGGCCATTGATCATGTTGACACGAATCGCGGAGAAGGCGAAGAGCTACGGGTGGTGCAGGCGGCTTCCGCTTCCCAACATGTGGTGGTGGAGTTGTACACTTAAATTTCTTGCAGCCTGGAAAAGTCACGAAAGCTTTCAGGTATTTCGACACTGGGCAATGCAGCACACGAAGCTTCACAGCAGTTCTGCGGTCAAATTTACTCCATTCACGGTGCACTTTTGCATTAGTTGCCGTGATTCCAAGGTCATGAAAGTTAAAGTTTACTTACGATAAAGCACGACGGTAGTATCCCTGCCAGAGGGATGACTTTGGGCATGCACATGCTGAGTAGTGTCTTCGTGGCTGCATACACATGTAGAGCCAGCAAAACAGCACCCGACACAGCGAAAGCAACATGAACAGCGTGATGAAAATTTCGGTACAAAAGGTGCTTGCGCTTCCGATTCCTGCTTGGTCGACGACACTTTGGAGATGCGTTGCGATAGTAGTGGAGTAGCTCGTAGCGCACCAGCTTCTGTGTCGCTGCAAGTTCTACGGCCTGCACTTGAATCTTACTCGCTGGCGAGCAGCGTACAGTTCTTTCATGTTTGTGATGATCATGTCAATACTAAGCGAGAAAATACTGTGCGTTGCCAAATCCGTCCAAGACGCTACCAGAACGAGCTGCGTCTCACTCAGCATCTGTGCGAGCCTGTCATCATCTCGCAGAATGTCAAACTGAAACCCGTCAGCGGTAAGCTCCAATTCACCGACGTAACGCAGCACAATTGCTGTTGGCGCACCCACAGTCGACACGAGATCCAACGCACAGTCGGACACAAGCAAAGTAAACCGACGTCGGGATTCAAGGCGCAAGAACCAGCCCGAATTGAAAACCAGGGACGACCAACAGTTGATAACAAGCAGCCCAACATAAAAGCTATTGAGTCGAGCGTCTGGTAGATGTATACTCATACGAAATGCCTGCATGGTCTGCAGAACGGTGTCAAGAACTTATCGGCTGATGGAGGCGTGGAAG
Organism: Phytophthora pistaciae; assembly: GCA_024679115.1. Taxonomy (NCBI): domain Eukaryota; phylum Oomycota; class Peronosporomycetes; order Peronosporales; family Peronosporaceae; genus Phytophthora; species Phytophthora pistaciae. The sequence continues at coordinate 2,708 of JAIKVE010000355.1, read as the reverse complement.
CACCTTCCGTTTACACCATAGAGTCGACGCCAACGCTGAAAGTCACGGTAGATCCACGCAAACTCCCGAGCACAGCAAGTCTGCTTGGCTGTAGAATTTACGCTGCTAATTCTGGTTGGGAGTGCAGTGTTCGATTGTTGCCTACTAGAGCTATTGGCAATAGCATTTAATCTATCGACAGCAATAGCTGCTATTGCTGTCGATAGATTAAATGCGTGTTAATTAGAAACTTTCGCATAGTTATAGCTGGCAAAATAATGCGTTGGTACGCCATTTGCACTTCTACGCAGCATTTGCGGCATGGCGCCGTCGGTAGTCTGCTTCATCTTCACGCAGAATCTGTGCGGCGCGGTTTGCTACCATCACCACAGATGAGTGCACGTTGCCGTTCGGGATGAGTGGGATGACGGACGCGTCAGCTACGCGTAGGTTTTTGACGCCGAAGACGCGCAAATGGTTGTCCACGACACCCTCGTCCTCTGACGTCGCCATGGACGCACTGCCCACCCAATGCGTATTTCTAAACACCGAGTTGAGTACCCACTCCTCCAAATCTAGCATAACACAATGCACATATCCGTCAGGTTGTCAATTCGTACTACTCAAACCGTGTGGGTATAGTGAGCATACCTTTCGAGGAAGTGACGTCGGCTCCTGGGGTGATTTCCTTCCCGATCAGGTCCTTCTCGTCTAATACAACATTCAAGACATTAATGTTAGTATATCCCAAGCACGTCCCAGCCCCCAGCACACTCGGCCAGCCTTACCAAGTATTGCTGCAATCTCTCGAACCACGCCAATGGCCCACGTGATCTTCCAGACGTCTCCTGCTCGAAGGTGCTCAGGCTTGTGCTCCGGCACCTCCGACACAACGCGCGGGATCAAGTGGTCATCGATGTCGTTGTCGTCGACGGAAGCGTCTTCGTCGTGAACGAGCACTACGCGATTGCGCGCGAGCGGGTGAAGCAGCGCGATCGTGATGATCACCTCCGTCACGTGGTTGAGCTCCGCGCTGTTCGACATGTGCGGCTCGGACTTGCGTGGGAACAGCGTGAGCTGGATTTCGGGTATTGTCGAGCCTGGGGGGATGAGGAACGCCCCTGCACTAATGCCAGCCGAGCCGAATAGACCGAAGCTCGACGCATTGGTGTGCTTGGTGTTGGTGGCTTTGAAGTACGAGTCCAACTCCGCCCTTCATCATGCAGACAACATAGTCAGAATCCTGGTGTCAAAGCGATAGGCAAGTGGAGGACTTACTTGAGGTCGACGGCTCGTGGCAACTCGCACTCGAACGTCATTCCAATGACAGGGTGGTCTTGCAGGTTCATCCCAACACGCGGCAGATGCTTCTTCACGGGAAGACCGACTTTCTCGAGCGTGTCGCGATTCCCGAGTCCAGACAGCATCAGAATCTTGGGCGTGTTGATCGCGCCCGCTGTGACGATGACTTCCCCGTGCTCTGCGAGACGAATAAGCTGCTCAGTGCCGTTCCTGTAGCGAACTTCCACACCTTCCGTCATGTTGTTGTCATTGATCCTGATCCTCTGCGGTCATTGCAACGCCAATAACAACGTCAGATTATGAGTTGGCAACGTTTGTAAGAAGTACCGCACTCACCGTGACGGTCGTGTCGAGCATTAGGCGGAAGTTGCTCTTAGTGGACTTCCCCGTCTTGGTATCCAGCATGGGTCCGAGGAAGGCCTTGACGGCGCTCTCGCGCACACCGTCGCGGGTGTTGAAGTGGTAGTACCCAGCCCCATATCGCCCGCCGGGGGCATTGAAGTCCGCTGTCCGTGGGATTCCCAACTGCTCGCACGCCTCAATGAACTCATTGGACAGCGCCGTCTCCACCGCAGGTGGACTGGTGCGAAGAAACCCTTGAGTGCTGTGGTAGCTCGAGTTGGGTCCGTCGAAGTCCTCGATCGTCATGTAGATGCCCAGCGCCTCCTCCCACGTCCACTTGTCCATCTGCCACCGCTCCAGATCCGTCGGCAGCGCTCGCACTAAACGCCACAGTCCACACGTCAGCCCTCATCCATTGCTACACAAACTTCACTGCAGAAGTCGCCTCCCACCGTAGAGCATAGCGTTGTGGATCCCACAGCCGCCTAGTGCCTTGGCCACATTCACGTCCGGATACGCCCAGTGCAGCGACGGCGTGTTGGCCACGTTGGTCCAGTAGAATGGCACGTCGAACGGCGTCAAGCCCTTGGCGTTCAAAGGCGACGGGATCGCCTCCTGCAGTCAATAACCAAGATCATCAGTACTCTCAGCTTCTACCCCTCTCATATCTCTCCTCCCCTCTTGCCCCTCACCTTGCCGCCCAGCTCCGTCTGTGACGCGTTGCCTGCCTCGATCAGCAGCACGCGTCGCCACGGATCGTCGCTCAGCAGCTTGGCCCCCAGGGACCCCGCCGGTCCACCGCCGATCACGATGGCATCGAACTGCAGCACACAATCACACCCAAAGAAAGCACCGGATCAAGACCCTCTTACGACCACGCGCTGATTCGACCGGCGACGCGTCTTTACCTCTTCCTCCAGCACCAGCGGTGTGATCACCGACGGCGGCGGAGGCGCAGTTAGATGGGCCGACCCCTTCAACAGCCGCAAAACGATCGCAACGCAGCTTACAGCGCCTGCGAGCAGCAGCAGCAGCGCCAGGCCGCTCACGAGGATGCGCGTGCGGCGGCCGATGCGACGCGAGAC
>JAIKVE010000354.1:1145-22240 GCA_024679115.1 Phytophthora pistaciae | reverse complement strand
GGGCTCGAGCACGATTCAGACTTCAAGTACCTGGTATTACCATTCGGGTGGTGCAACACGACGAAGGGAAATGCACGATCTTTAGTTACGGGTCGTTTCTTTAGGCTATTGATTTGAGCGCCGGAATGGAATCGTCTGTAGCTGGTATTGGCACGTGCCAAGTGTGCATATTGTGCTGAGATGGACAGCGTGAGCTTCCGGACGCTACTTTGTGTTCAGAGATTGCTTCTAGATCCGTTTTACGGATCGTAAGGCTGTATTCTGGTGGTCATGAGTAAAAGTGCTTCTACATTTTTGAGTTGTAGTTCATTTATGCCGGTTGATGAATCTTGTTTGTGACTCTGCATATGCATGAACTGATTTTTGCATCTACTAAGTATACGATTAATTAATAAAAATAAATACTTAAGTATTAATGCATGAACGATGGAACTCTTCTGTTTTTAGAGACTTTAGCCATTGTTCGTTGAGATTTTCACGTGTACTGTATACAGCCCATCGCTATGGTTTTTCTGCACAAATCCGATGCGTTAGGACTTGAATTAAGAGTGCGACGTGTTTTTCAATCGGTTTGCAGCGTTGACATATCGTTTAGTACTTGATCCAGCACGTTTTAACTGGATCTTCTGCTTTGGTTATGACATCGTGCCTAAAGCGCGTGCCTCGTATTAATCATCGCGCCGCATGTGCGCCAAACGGAACCAAACGGACGGATTTGGGCTGCATCCGAACCCTCCGTAGAAATGATTTCTTGCTTCTTATCGATAGTCAGTACCGGTGGTGCCCACCACATATTACGCAAATTTGCACTACCGGTATAGCAAAACTCGTGCCATGAGACTCCCAACAAAACCTGGCTATAATACTAAAAAAAAGCTCGTCCACTGGAGTATTTTGCAAAAAAATAATGAACTGCATCCACTCTACCTTAGCTAGTCCAACTGATACCTAGAAAAGATTAACTCATAGAACGCATTGCGATTTTACATCATTCAATGATCGAAGCTACTGGTCAACTAATTTGAAATTACTCACGCCACACGCAGGACATGGTATCTTTCTTTTCAGTTGATGATAAACTAAACTAATCGTATGTGCAAACCACTGGAGTTGCACCACCTAAATTAAAGTGTTTTCACGTACAGCAACCAACCGATCGCTGCCCGAATAGAAGTTCGAGTCCGCCGGTGCCACCCCAACTCTCACTTCCCAAAACACCCCCACCAAGCAACACCAGCTTACCCTCCGCCGGTGCCACCCCAACTCTCACTTCCCAAAACACCCCCACCAAGCAACACCAGCTTACCCACCCCACGCTTCCTCCGACAAGCGACCGACTGACCGACTGCACGTTCGCCTGCACCACCAGAATCCGTCCATCCAAAGCAACCACCATGAAAATCTTCATTGACGTCACGATCGCGCTCGCTGCCTTCTTCGCCTCCGAGACGGAGGCCTCCAAGAAGTACGTGAAGATGCTCCCCAACGGCGGGAACGTCCCCAACACGCCCGCCATCGGCCACACGGATGGCACGGGCGACAACGAAGCCACGAACGCCTTCGGTGACGCCTTCGCCGAGGCTGACTACGCGTGGACCAAGGCGCTGTGCGAGGCCGACTCGGACGGCGACGGTCAGACGAACGGCCAAGAGCTTGGCGACCCGTGCTGCGAGTGGACGGTGGGCGGGACGCCGCTGTGGACGACAGGCGTCTCGAACCCTGGCGACGCGTCCTCGACGTCCGACTCGAGCTTGTGGGCGACGGCCTGTGGCGCTACCACGTCCGAGACGGAGACTTCCACGACGGAGACTTAGCTTGTGGGCGACGGCCTGTGGCGCTACCACGTCCGAGACGGAGACTTCCACGACGGAGACTACCCCCGAGACGTCGGAGTCCACGACGGAGACGACTGCGGAGTCTGAGCCTACCGAGGATGAGTCCGACGACTACGTCGAGACGGATGAAGATGAGGATGCGAATGCCATGGGGACTGCATCCAACAGCACTTCCTCGACCTCCGGCACGAAGTCGACCGCCGCTGCGGCTGAGAAGTGTGCGAGCGACCTGGCGTCGACCCGTGCGCTGAGGGCGTGAGCAGCTAAATCGTGTTAAAACCAAGTCTCTGGATAGGGGATCGTTTCCGATACTGTCAAGAATCGGATTACGAGATGCATTTACATGTAGGAGAAGCATTGATATTTTTGCTAAATCCAGGAAGTTCTTGGGCTACATAATGACGTTAACTCATTTGTTAGCATTTTCGTGTTTTTTGTGGTGGGGAATCAGTTAACGAAGGAACGCGTTGAAATATGTTAAGTTACAGCAAAACCGTCAAGCTATTTTGTTGTAAAAATACTACGTAATATAAAGGTCTGTCTTGGTATACAGTCCAACACACTTGCCTACGTCTACCACAGAAAAAAATATGTATCCAAAGTTGTTCCAGTGTTCAGAGTAACCTGCTGCAGATTATCCTCGAGAAATCATGCAAACTGTAAACACCAGTGAATATAGAGCGAAGTGTAAAACTATAACAACAACTTGTCAGCGTGCGGGGTCGGAATGATGCGTCTTCTGGAAACTTACCATCCCAGAACGCGTGCCCCTCGACAATCATATCACTGCGCGCGTGGCAAGCACGAGCATTCTGGCGCGATGAGTAAGGACGATTGTTGGAGTACGAGACCCCTGGTGGTACGTTAGCCCCAAGATACGAGCACCAACCAAGTTCGCTCCTGATTCTAGCATGACGCCTTCATTTTTTTATTATATATACCGTAAATCCGGTCGAGCACACCAAAACAAAGAAAATAGTTATCCTACATTCAATATCCACGACGTAACCACGTGAAAGGATCCTTATTTTAGCTTGATGAGCATGTCACCAGAACTTCCGAGTCGGAGGCTCTAATACTGCGAGTTCGCCTCCGAGGATGGCCAGCCCCACAAGTAGATCAGTTTTGTTGTTGGTCACGTGCTTATTTTACTGTTCGGATTCCCGAATCAGTTTTTTGTGGGCCACATGCTTATTTTATTGTTCGGATTCCCGAACTACTTGAAGTACACAGCTTCTGGCCAGCAGCTCATGTATCTCGTAAGCCCTGGCTCAAACCAGAAACCAGTCCTTTAGTCGAAATGAGCCGAGAATGAGTGGCAACGTTGAGTGGAGCTGGTAAAGCGGAGTTACATATCATTTCCTGCCGGAGTCGAACTACCAAGTTAGCAGAGCGGGGCCTATGTATTGCAGGTACCGTCTCACTGAAACCAAAAGCAACGGTTCTGACGAGTATCTTGAAGCTGGTCCACAGACGGCTTTAAACTGGAGCTGCGTAGCGCAATGTGGAACTTGGATAACACCCCCCTCGTGATATCCGCGCGGTTCTGGTGGTTTGGTCTGGCCAACTCCAGCCGGCGGAAGCTCATTCCTCAATTCACCACCTCCAAGCCACTCGGGTTACCTCCCCACGCTTTCACCCAAGCGACACCTGCACCAGCAACAATGAAGATCATCATCCCCAGCCTCCTCATCCTCGCCGGCTCGATCGCCTTCGTCCAAGAGCTCGTTTCCCACGTGGAGGCCTCGAGACGATTCGTGGCGATGATGCCGAACGGCGCCAACGTGACCGGTTACCGAGCTATCGGCCATCCCGATGGAACGGGCCGCAATGCCTCCGTCAACAACTTTGGCAAGGCTTTCGCTAACGTTGGCTACGCGTGGACCAAGGAGTTCTGCATGAACAACACCGACGGTGATGGCCAGACGAATGGCCAGGAGCTGGGGACCCCTGCTGCCAGTGGAACAGGACGTCGAACCCCGTGGTGCTGTGGACGATCGGAGTCTCGCATCCCGACAACGCCTCGCTCGTTTCCGACCCGCGGCTGTGGGCCAACGTAGTGTGCAACACGTCGACCGGCACGCCGACCATGGCCCCGAACGTGACCATGCTTCCTAGCACCACAATCCCGCCCGCCACCATGAGTCCGCCGAGTACGACTTCACCTCCAGCAACTACCAGCCCGCCGGCTACGACAGCTCCTCCGTCGACGACGACCCCACCGGCAACGACGGCCCCGCCTTCGACAACTTCAGCGCCAGCTACGACTTCGCCACCGGCAACGACCAGGCCGCCTGCCACGACGGCTCCACCGTCGACGACTGCGCCACCGGCGACGAATGCTCCCCCTTCGACGACCTTGCCACCGACGACGACTAGCGACTAGCCCGCCGAGCACGACGGCCCCTCCTTCGACAACCTCTCCTCCGAGAACGACGGCACCGCCGGCCACGACCTCACCCCCGGCTACGACTAGTCCTCCTTCGACTACTCGTCCCCCAACTACCACCAATCCTCCGATGACGACGAACCCTCCGAGCACGACCCGTCCTCCCATGACCACGAGTCCGCCGAGCACGACCCGTCCTCCTACCACGACGATGCCACCGACAACGACTCGTCCTCCGACTACGACTCGTCCTCCGACTACGACGAAGCCTTCGGCTACGACCCGTGCCCCAGCGACGACTCGTCCTTCGACCAGCACCCCGAAGCCGAGCAACCAGTACTACCAGTACTATCAGTACAAGCCGAAGCACCACTACAAGCCGAAGCCCAAGCACCACTACAAGCCCAAGCACCACTACAAGCCCAAGCGCCACTACAAGCCCAAGCGCCACCACAAGCCCAACCACCGCCAGCACCCCCTGTAGGTTGGGAGTCCAAAGCGGAGTCCGAATTCCGCTTCTTTTTCACTGATCTCTCCAGCCCTTTTGTTCGAAAAAATGACGCTCCATTGACGTGCAAGCACGACGATAGGAACCACAACTTTATGCTTGTGCTGCGAATACGAATTGATTCAATTGATGTCATGCACCTTACTAGTACGTTGCAGGAATACAGTCCAATTAATTCGAACTTGCTCAAATTGAGTATTCGTTCATTGAGTATATTAATCGTTTCATTGAGTATAGAAGGTTTGTAAAATAAGAAATATCCAAGTAATTTATAAGCGCGTAGTCGTTTTAGCGTTGATATCTGCACCGGAGCCTTCCGGTGGTGTGAATGAACTTGCCACATCTAGGTAGGCACGTGCCATTCAATAATCATATTTGTTGTGGTTGAGTGCAGTGTGTCTGGCAATGATATGATATCCTAGGGTAAATTATCCTTGAGCTCTGGATCCACGACGACTGAACTGAAACATTTCCCAACGAAAAGAATTATTCGGGTGGTGCATTTCCTGTGGGGAGGTGCACCTTTCCCTTACCCAACACGCTCGCTAAATACAAGCTACATGCATTATATAAAAATGCACGTCCAAATCACCTTGAACATAACCTGCACCCCGTCTCCAATGTGCTCGCCATGCAGCAGCAAGAGGCAAAGCGAGGTTTCGCATTCTTGAAATTGCTGTGGCAGCCATGCATAGCGGAATCTCGAGTGCTCTTCAATATTCATCGTCACAGCAGTGTTGATAGCGCGCCTACTTTCAAGAACCAGCGCAGAGAGAAACTATGCGGCGATAATCCCTAATGGCGCTAGCATGGAAGACATCTTGGGGAGGAAGTTACTGGTTGACAATGCCAACCCATTCGGCGATGCGCTTGCCAAGGCTGGTTACATCTGGTCCAAGGATCTCTGCATGGCAGACAGTGATGGCGACCATCAGACGAACGGTCAAGAGCTTGGAGACCCGTGCTGCCAGTGGAACAGCACCTCGAACCCTGTAGTGCTGTGGACAATCGGCATTTCTCATCCGGGCGACGCGTCAAATACGTCCGACTCAAGTACGTGGGTTGACGTCTATTGCTCTGCATCAGCTGCATCGAGTGCAGCAAGCTCATCAAGCGAATCCGTCGAGACATCCGAAGAAACAAGCAGCCAGCTTCAAAAACCACGTTCGGTTGCTCTATTCCCGTGGCTAGCACTTTGGCACCGTGTTTTCCGAGGGCTTCCTTGATACTACCGAAATACTAGCAGAACGGTCAACGAAAAATTCCTAATCATAAATCATTTTGATGGTATTTCAACGTTGGTTTTTGCTTTGTTGAGTAAACTTGCTTTTAATTTCACGTCAACAGTTGACTAGCAGTATTTCTCTTGCTTGTCGGCCTGAACGTACAACGTACCGTATTCTAGTACGGGATTGAGCTTCAATTAAATGCAGCATCAGCTAGAGTTTGTTGCTACATTTGAGGTGGCGCGTGCCATTCTTCAATCACTTTAACGCGCGCGTGCCAAGCACGGATAAATTAGCTGAGCGCAGTTCGTGGTGCTGGATCGGTGCTTCAGACACGAACATATCTTGAGCCGGTCGTTGTCTGATAAGCAAGGACGGCTGTACTTTTTGGCAACAACTAGACCAATTTCGCTGATTTACCAGTGAGCGGAGCACAAACAATGGCCAGACACGTAATGATACTACAAAACAGAGCTCAACTGATCTGAACAGCAATGTATCGTTACTCACGTTGCTGCATTGCGCCATGATAAGCTTTTCAAACCCCTGTAGTGCCAGGTACTTGTGCTTACCTCCTACGTCGCTCTCCACGGGCGAAAGTTTCGTGCATTGACACGAGTATCCTCACATCTCAAACCACCGACTCGACGACAACTCAAGTTCACTTCGCCTGCCTCTACAGACTTGCAGCAGTTACTTCGATCCGCGATGCGAGTTCTTACCTGTGCACTTCAACTGGCTGTTGCAATTGGGCTGGGGGCTCAGTTGGCGCAAGCGAGGAGTAGCTACGTCGCACGGATCCCAAACGGAGGCAATGTGCCTAACGTTCCAGCAATTGGGCACACCGATGGCACGGGGAGATCATCCGCCACTAATGCCTTTGGCAAGGCATTCTACACTGCAGGGAGGGCGTGGACGAAGGCACTCTGTATGGCCGACAGCGACGGCGATGGCCAAACCAATGGCCAAGAGCTCGGAGATCCGTGCTGTGAATGGAGCGTGACTACGAACAACGTCGTTCGATGGACTGTTGGCGTTTCGCACCCCAGTGACGCAACCAAGATTTCAAACCCAAGCTTGTGGGCGAATATTCAATGCAGTACCGGCACGACAACTGCTCCACCGGCAACGACTTCGCCACCGGCAACGACCAGGCCGCCTGCTACGACGGCTCCGCCATCGACGACTGCGCCACCGGCAACGACGGCTCCGCCATCGACGACTGCGCCACCGGCTACAACGTTTAATCCGAGTACGACTAGTCCTCCCTCGACTAGTCGCCCTCCTACCACCACAAGCCCTCCCAGCACGACACGTCCTCCCACGACCACGAGTCCGCCGAGTACGACCCATCCTCCTACCACGACTGCCCCGCCGGCTACGACACGTCCTCCCACGACCACGAGTCCGCCGAGCACGACCCTCCTACCACGAAGATGCCGCCGACAACGACTCGTCCTCCGACTACGACTCGTCCTCCGACTACGACGAAGCCTTCGGCTACGACCCGTGCCCCAGCGACGACTCGTCCTTCGACCAGCACCCCGAAGCCGAACAACCAGTACTACCAGTACTATCAGTACAAGCCGAAGCACCACTACAAGCCGAAGCCCAAGCACCACCACAAGCCCAACCACCGCCAGCACTACCTGTAGGTTGGAAGCCCAAAGCGGAGACCGAATTCCGCTTCTTTTCACTAACTTTTCAAGCCGTTTTGTTTGAAAAGATGATACTCCATTGACGTGCAAGCACGACAATTGGAACCACATCTGTATGCCTGTGCTACGAATAGGAGTTGGTTTAATTGACGCCATGCACTTACTAGTAGGTTCTAGTACGTTGCTGGAAGTTATATCCGATCAATTCAATTCGAATTTGTTTTATTGAGTATATTCCCCCTTCCAATTAAAAAAAAAAATCAAGGAATTTGGTTAACACGTGTCGTGTTATGATGATACGGTAGCTGCAACGAAACCTTCCGGCAACTTGCCACATCTAGGCATGTGCTATACAATAATCGTGTTACTGGTAGTGCCACGTCAGTAGTACTTACAGCCCAATAAGGTTTATCCTGCTACTTTGTAGTACGGGCCCTATATGGGTTCGAGGCTTAATAAAAAACAGAAGGTGTTGGAGTAATACAAATTTCAACATATGACATTCTTATCAATCTGCAAATCCGTATTAACATCGTATTAATGTTAGCTTGCTATTAGGGGTTATCACGGTTAGTTTGTTTGGAGTAGGTATCCTCGACCAATCAGATCGCTTCAAATGTATTGTCTTTTTTCGCCAGGGCCCGTTTCTCTCCGCTGAAACCTGCTGGCAAAAAGAGGGAAGTTTGAGTTGGGCACAAAGAATCCAGTTGATTGGCTGATTAAATAGGCGAAGGTTCGATTCGATTCGCCAAAACAAATCCGTCGAATAGGAGCCCAGAGGGGTAGGCCTAGTCAAACTTACTGTTACTTTCCAACCGTGATAACCCCTATTAATACATCTTGATTTCAGAGCTAATTCTCTGAAATTTATTTCAGAACTAAGGAGGGATCCGGGTGGAGGTCCGATTTTGCCATTGATTGATGTATGGTAATTTATATGTATAATGGCATATTTATTCTTAGAGGCAGCATATAAAAAGTAGCTGATGCTGGTACAGTGTTGCTTTTTATAATTAATATCCGAGAAAATCTATAAATTACATGAATCTTACCTGTGCCGTCGCCCCCCCTCCGCTTAAGTACGCCCCTGGTGTTGCGTGAAAGTATCTTAAAGAGGACAACGTCTTTCAATTATCCGTCTTTCAAACATCAGTCGGTGCAAGTCAGCATCGATACATGAATGCAAAAGCTAGTCCACACCAGCAAAAAAGTTATGCTACCTTGCCGATGAGTAGACCACGGCCAAGAAAGTGTTGGGGGGGGGGTCGCGGCGCGCTACCTGCGGGAACAACTCCAATACGTAGGGAAGGCAACATGTATGAGCTGGCTTGGAATTTTTTAAAATGAAAAACAAATAATCTAGTGTACTCCGCAAGCATGTTAGTGGTTTCACAACGCACTAACTCGCTGTAAGTGCTATTTGCAAGCGTGTTGTATGTTTGTTACTATATCAACAGCAAGGCAAATGAATGACTGCTCAAGAGGATTGTTACTAGGCCTGTTTTGTGCAGTGCACGAAAGTCCCTACAAATGCACTAAAGTACTTTAGTGCATGCGCTAATGTCCAGCATCAGTTGTGTGCAGGCGCCCCAGAAGTGCACTAAACAGGCCTCGGAAAATACAGTAGCGTATTGAATTGCAAGAGTTCGGTCTCCATAATAATCATTTCAATATATCATTCACCAATAATATGAATTTATTTCAGTTACTTTTATATGGAAAATCACGTTAGACTTGGTTTTTGTATGACCAAACAGTTTACTGATACCGTACCTCACAGAAAGAATGGTTACCAGATAGAATGCCAAAACAAGATTTTTGAGCATTTGGTTTCGTTTGATTGCGTCTTCTTAACACAAAGAAAGCATTTTCAAATCGCTGGTTAACATAAAATTTTTGAAGCGTTTAATCTTCGCCTACCGAATATTAGAGCAACAGAGTGTGGAAGATAGAGTAAATGTTCGTCCGCCTCGGACGGGCCCACAGCCTAATAACGAGTTTTTCCAAGAGCACATGGGTCAACCGCAAGCCAATAACGTTTACAATTCCCTTCTCTTGAATCAGACAGCTGATCCTTAAGAAGGTCATTTTAGCTTTTGAAATTATCGAGCTGAAATTACCGAGCTACATCTTAACATGAAGAATGCATATTTGCCTTTCTAGCAGATGGTGACAAGAGTGCCAAACGCGCAACACCCAAAGTAATGTTTCTGTGAGGCACGGTAATTGGGCTTCAATAATAAGGATTTTAATACGACCGACAGCCAATAGTACATATTTCCGTACAAAAATACAGTAATTGCACCGGAATAAGTATTTTTCCGAGGCCTGGCACTAAAGTACTTTAGTGCATTTGTGGGGACTTGCGTGCACTGTACTTTTAAAAGAAAACAGGTCTAATTGTTACCCGTTATCGAATCCATACCCCATGTATGCACCACGGTGTAGCCAAGTAATACAGAGCTACGTAGTTTGAGGAGATCGAGGTTGGTTGGTGTAAAGAGGAAGACTTCAAGTCAGCTCACGGCAAGTTAAAACAGCCTCAGATCTTTTTAGTAAAGCCTTCAAGATGAAAAGCTAAGAAATGTCTAACTCCACAAACATGCCAGCCAGATTCGCTACACACTAATAGCTTGCAAATGCTTTTTGTTAGCTATACAGTTTTTGTGCGAACAGTAATCCTCAACCTTGTAGCAAAAAGTCGACAACAAAGAATGATGCGAATTGTAGCATAGCTGTGTGCGGGAGTTGATCGTAGTCGATAAGCGTGCGCGAAGCTATCGGAAACTACAGACTATTTGCTAAGTTTCAATTCAATTTAGCAGATGCTGCGGCTGCGAGGCAGCCGCAGGAAATGCGCTGAAGTGAGCAACTGGGTTTTATACACAGCATTCATGTTTGTACTAAGTTTCAGAGCTTCTTCGTGCAACGCGTGACTTTGTTAACGAATAGCCAAAACAGTAAAATGTATCCAAAACTGTAATCATTACAGAAAATTAAATACAAACATCTGCTTCAGTAAAAAACGAGAAAGCCTATAACTGTTTATATTGTATGAATGCTAATTGACTCAGGCATACCAATTTGACTATAACATTACCGTAATATTTCGTTACCTTTCACAATTTCATATATATGTACTTTTTATTGAAGCTGGTGTATGTAAATGTTCTAATATATATTGACTGGATTATACACTATTATTGACAAACAAGCGTTTGTCGAAACTTTAAGAAAATACTTGTTTAGAACATAAATTGCACATAATTATACAAATCCGAATGTTTCTCTACATGTTACGTACCGCATAACAGAACTCATGATTCGCAAATATATCATAGTTCACACCACCGACTACCCAATCAAAATTCAGTATCGTTATAAATAAAACGCCAATTTTTACCTTTAATTCAACGTTATAGTTCATAGAACCCCAAACCAGTCATTTCAAAGAGAACTCGCGCCAACTTGCCCTCACAATTGGATTTCGCGCCAAGCTATCACCTCCATCATCATAACCCAGCTAGCAAGCCTGCCCTATCGCCACGCCACGCACAGGAAGAAAGAGAACCACTGGCAATGGCTCGAAACCCAAGGTCTACAAATGTGTGGCGGTATCTTACCGCTGCAAGCTGCGCTTTCTCAGGTACCTTGATCGTCATTCCATGGAGTAGACGATTCCCCGCTTCTATCCAGGCCTAGAGCGCTCTTAGGTGCGCTCTAAGAAGCGCCTTTGCTACACGTGGAAGGCTTCTAGAGAGCTGATTGGGGCTAAGTGTGCGGCCGGCTTAGGGAGCCACCAACGCCACCGGGCTCGTGGCACAGGTGCAACCCTGTCCGCCGTGGCGGAGGAACAGCTTGTGAGGTGGGTCAACGACCTTCCAGAAGATGGCGTTCCTGTGACAGGGCTGATGTTGAAGCTACAGACTCGCGATCTTTATGCGGCAACCGGGCTACCACATGGAGCTTTTACGGCTTCGTGGTCGTGGAGAAAACACTTCCTACGCCGCCACATGCTGTCGATCCGCCGGAAAACGCGAGAGGGACAGACTACTCCGCAAGACGCAAGCGAGTAGCTTGCCGACTTCAGCCGCCAAGTTCAAGAGAAAATGAAGGAGCTTAAGATTGCTAAGGTTTACAACGCGGACCAGACAGGTACGCATCGGTCTAGATTACTATCATGCAAAGTGCTAATCTATTTTGTGAAGGTGTGAACTACGAGTACGTTCCTACAGCAACTGTCAACAGCAGGGGCGCCAAGACCGTCTGGATGAAGTGCGCAGGGAAGTCAAAAGAGCGCGTGACGGCCATGCTGCTGGCGGATAGTAACGGCAACAAGGCGGACCCCTTTCTGGTCTTCAAGACGCGGCCATCTAAAGTTGCGGAGAGAGCAAGAGAGAACACGATTTTCCGCCGCGAGTTTGGCCGGCAGCTCTGGGACGAACTGCAGGCCCAGCAGGTAGGTGTCCAGATCTACGGCAACCGTACTGGGTGGTGGAACAGCGAGTTGTCTATCGAGTTCCTGTGCTATCATTTCAGTCGCCTGGAGAACATGCACGAGCCCGTGCGGCTCCCATGGGACTTTCTCTGGCCATTGGCGCCAAGATGTACTGATCTGTGCTAGACTGCTCAATGTAGAGCTTATGAAGCCCCCCCCAGGCTACAGGTATGTGTGCCAGCCGGCGGACGTGGCTTGGAATCGCCCGCTCAAGGAACACCTGCGCAACCAATGGGTCCAGTTTCTCCTAGCACAAGTCCGCTCATCAAGTCGCGAGGCGCCGTTCAAAAGGACCGCACCCTCAAGACCCGACGTCATTCCCTGGATCAAGAGCGCGTGGGCATCACTAACGACGACCACGATCATCGGTGGCTCAAGAAGGCTAGGCGCGTTGAACAGCAAGAGCAAGCGGAGCAGGCGACGTCTGAGCCAAATTGGAGCGCGCTTATCAGTCTTCTTCAGCAAGAACGCGTACCGATGCAAGCAATTAACCCGCGCAATGATATCGAGGAAGATGACGAAGTAGACGAGGAAACCGTGGAATGGCACTTTTAGACAAGAGTTACAAAAAAAAAACAACAATGACAAAAAGAATGACTCTTCACATTGGGCCATTTTAAGCTGCGTCCCTTCGTGCCGCACCTCTTCAAGTCCGGCGTTGTCTTGCGCCCCCTTTCATCTCGCCGCTTAGCGGCACCACGCTGTCTCCCGCTGCCAAGCCGCGCCACGCCTTCTTCCTGCCTCCGAGCTGTGCCGAGCTTGACCACGCCTTCTTCCTGCCGTCGCGCTTGGCCGTGTGGTCGAGCTGCACTGCGCTTGGACGAGACCACTGGGAGGAATCGAACCTCCATCCGCCGGCACGTCACTTTTCCGTTAAGCTACAGTGGTAGGTTTGTAAGGAAAAACACAGTACGTTAGTCCAAATGAACTTGTAAGCTGTCACCAGAGTTTGTGCGGCGCTCACCTTCTTGTGTTGGATGGGGCAATAACCTTTGTAGGCGACAACCTTGCTAGGACACCCAGTCCCACATCAATACGCTTCGCGGTCAATCCAACACTGACCGCGACCAGCAAGCTTCGGCACCCAGCGCACAGTGAAACCATTCATTTTACCTTAGCCCGCTATTCAGTACCAGATGCATATAATTTTTGGTTGTTCTTTTTCTTGCAGGTACAACCATACGATATCGATGCTGGTGGGGTGCGAATTATGAGTTCTGTTATGCGGTATACATCGTGTGACAACGCGAAAACGTAATGTATATTACATTACATATATATCCGTGATATATTTAAAAATAATAAAGTATAGTGTAATAACACATAATGTTATTTATATTACGAAAACCGATTAGTTTGTCCTGCTGAATTGGCAAGTAAAGCATCGCTCACTGAGGAATTAAAGACTGCTAAATCGGAGTATAAATCAGTCATTGGTATCGTAATTATGTGCAGCCTAGCAATTTGATCACCATGCATGTACCTCAGCCCGAGACCCGGCAAGTGCAGCGGCGACACCGCGCTTAAACTCGTCGGTCTGCATATCTCAGTTACATGTATTCTAGCGTGCGACTTTTCCTGCTTCGGCCGGTTCCTAACGGGAGCATGCTCGGATCATGATCCTATTTTGAACGTGCTGATTGGTTGATTACAACCAATCAGCACATATGTAGGGATCGGTATGACCCCATGATCTGAGCCCAAGTGTAACGGGGTTACACGCACAAGTGGCTACAGTCACTTGTAACTCTAACAGTTACGTTATCTGTTAGAGAATGGATACTTCCTCGACCTTGGTGTGCGTTACACCAATGGCTACATACATTTACGATCACCACGACGGGTGGTCCATAGAGACTTAGGATTCCTATTGGCTGAAAGCAGCATCTTTTAGCCAACGAACGACATGCATAGCAGCGGAATTCTGCCAACCAGCCGTTGGTAGATTCCTATCTTAAAATATTACATTTAGAGGAAGTCAGAAACATAAAACAAAGAATAGCAGTTCTCATTTTAACCCAAAAACATTGTTTGGATCGTTTATTTAGATTAATCTATACTCGGAGGTCCGAGAATAATTAACTCTATATTAAACTACGCTACGCTTCCTCGTACACGTGCGCACACGTGTAAGCTAAAGTAGTGAGCCAAAGTAGGCCCATTACACCTGGTAGCACTTTGCAGCCCGTCTAACGACCGACTAGTTGAGTTCGTACGTTATCGCACGAACACGGAGCCGAGAACCTTCCCATGGATACCGAGGTGCCCACGGAAAGCTCCACGACGCCTGCACCCACGTTGCACGCGCTGACTGTCCCCACCTGTCAGATCCAGAGTGCGAGGCCCTCCAACGACTGTCAACAGTCATTGGTGAGGCAGCTGTAGCTACGATGCTGCGTACGCTAACGCCGACCGAGCAACACGGTGTTGCTCTGGGCTTCATCTTGAAGGAGCAGCGAGATGCTGCTACCACTACCGCGGTGTCGTCGGGGACGACACCACGCGCGCAATCGCTGAAGCTCAATGTGAGTAACTATGTCGGAAGAGAGGGTGAACCTCTCCTCCGTTGGCTTGTCGAACTCGACACTGCCATTGCGGCTCGACGTATCGTCGACCCGCTGTCGAAGGTCGCGTTCGCCATGTCATGCCTTTGCGGACGTGCAAGGAGCTGGGCGTATGGACGCCGGCTCTCCGATCCTACGCGCCTCAGCACGCACGGGCTTCAAGGAGGAGCTCAGACAGGCGTTTGAGCCCCCACAAAACGAGTTCCGGTCGAGGGCGGAACTCCTCAAACTGCAGCAGGGCAAACATGATGTTCATGCTTACGCTCGGAGAGCACGCTACTTGGTCTCGAATATCGTGATCAACCCGATAGACGAGGCGACCAAGGTCGTCACGTTCATGAAAGGTCTGAGAGATGGGCCTGTGAAGACCTACCTCTTCCGTGAGTATCCGAATACTCTTGAAGCTGCAATCACTCTTGCGATGCAGGAGGAGTTTAGCCTGCGACAGGCTAAGCTGCATGCACATGTGCCGAGGCCGCAACCGCGCCCGGTAGTGAGGACGGGAGGTCCGGAGCCAATGGACCTCTCGAGCGCTGCCACTGCTGGACCCCAGCAGTCGCAGGGAAACAATGTGCGATGCTACCGTTGCGGTAGAGTCGGTCACTTTGCTCGGGAGGGCACGGCCCCCGTGCACCAGCAGGGTGGCTATCGCGGCGGTGCCGGGCACCGCCGCAACCAAACAAATAACGCTGGACGCCAGTAGGCGCGGGGTGCCCTACTGGTAATGCGGTTCCGCGTGCCAACCTTGGACACGCGACACTGAGGACTGCAGCCCCCAGTGAGGTTGACTCTCACTGCAAGAACCAAGATGACAAGCCTGACCTTGTCATCCTGAATGTGAAGTCGATGAGAGCAAGCGACTCTCGTCGTGCTCTGGTAGATTCCGGCGCGTCGAAGAACTTTGTTTGACTGCGAAGTCTATCAGTGCTTGACTTCGAGGATTTAAAGATACCTCGAAGTATGTTGGAAGTACGGCTGGCGGCGGTTGTCGTCGTGAAGACCGAGAAGCGCATGGTACGCGTGCGCTTCACGTATAAAGGTCGAGTGTTTGTCGAAACTTATATCGTCCTGGATCTGGACGATAAGTTTGACATGGTATTGGGCATGCCGTGGCTTGCACGGCATGATCCGGTGATCGATTGGGAGAAACGCACTCTTGTGCCCTTCGGTCGCGACAGCGGAACAGTGAGCGATGGCCCTGTTACCACCACACACGCACCAGCAGGTGCGCGCGATTCTCCAGTCGAGACAGCACCTAACGCTGCTGTCCCGGAGCACTCTGGGCGCGCGCCAGCACGCGCGCAAGAACGGATAGCGTCGGCGGCAACGCCGACGGCTAATGAAGGAAATGTGTTGACCTCGGAGGTCAACACTCGCTTTTCAGCGAATCAAGGAAGGTCACCGGCCTCAAGGGGCGCGGATGACGTAGGCGAGTCATACGCTTCGGCCGAAGAGGCCGACGCGAATCGGATTGGATCGGATCTGACCAATAACAAGAGACAAGGTAATGGAACGCCGTCGACTCCGGGAGTCGATGGCTTGAATGAGTCTGATTCGTCGGTCGGAGAGCCGACGCACCCTCCGTAATGGGGGTCTCCGCCAATGGAAGGCGTCGAGGCATTAAAGTCGCGTCGGTTCCGGGAACCGACACTGCGAAAAGAAAGAGACGATTCGCGTCGACTCCGGGAGTCGATGCACCCTTTGTAACGAAGGGCTCCGCCAATAACAGGCGTCGAGGTGAAGATGGCGTGTCGGCTCCGGGAGCCGACGCTGCAGGCGGTGCGGACGGTTGCAAACGTCCCGCACCGGAAAAATTTGCATGCTGTTGTGTAGCAGGGCTGCACGACGAAGCGCCGGGCGACCAAGCCGGGCTTGAAGTCGCTCGCCCGCGGGATGTACCCGCCGGCGGTATTGAAGAAGAACACCCGTCCACGGCTGGGCCTGGACGAGGTCAAGAACCAAGCGGAGCGGGGCTCCGCAAGACAAGAAGACGGCGCATGCAAAGGTCGCTGCGCAAGTCTCGGCCCGGGGACGAGACGCTACAAGAAATGTCTGCCGGGCAGACGAAGGCTGAGAAGCCGGACGTCGAGACGTTGAACGTCTTGACGCGTACCTGTGCCGGTACAGGGAGATGACGCTCGCTAATCCTCCGACGCAAGCTTCGGAGTTGACTTCGCTTCCAGTCACGAGCTGGAAGCGCTTCGCGCGTGACTTGCGCGATGGACGCATCGAGCAAATATGCATTCTCTCCGACGCCGAGAGAACGAAGTGCGAGAATGAAGAGCTGAGGCAGTTCTTCATGGAGACCACCACTGAGAGTGAGGACACTCAGTGCGAAGACGAAAAAGGAGCGTTTCGAGGAGCAGGGCTGGGACTCGCTGAAGGCGAGTCCCTACTACGAGATCTTACGGGAGTACGCGGATGTGCTTCCGGAAGAGATCCCTGCGGAGCTTCCGCAGGACAAGGGCATTCAGCACGAGATCGATCTCGTGCCGGGCACGAAGTACTGTGTCACGCGGCAGTGGCCACTGCCGCGAGAGCAGGTCAAGGCTATCGACGACTGCTTTGAGAGTCGTCGCAAAGCTGGACAAGTGCGGGAATCGAAGTCCCCGCACAGTGCTCCGACGTTCTGTGTCAAGAAGCCACAGGGCGGCTGGCGCATCGTTCATGCGTACAACAAGCTGAACGATGCGACGATACCGGCGCAGACGCCGATACCACGAAAAGATGTCATCATCAATTCGATGGCCAGGAGCACCATCTATAGTGCTCTTGATCTGCGCGATGGGTTCTATCAGATCCTAATGCGTGCGAGCGATATCCTCTCACGGCTTTGAGCACGCCAAGCGGCATGCTCTGGGAGGGGCTATTGATGCCGCAGGGTCTGACGAATGCCCCTGCAACCTTCAACAGGTCCGTGACGCACTTGTTGCGCTCGGTGCGCGACTTCGCACCGAGCTACTTCGATGACATATTCGTCCACAGCCGGGCTGCGGACGGGATGAGCGACGTTGAGATGCACAAGGTGCATCTCCGGAAGCTGCTTGGGCTCATGCGCGAGCACAAGCTCTACGCAAACCTGAAGACGTGCATCTTCGGGGCGAGCGAGATACCCTTGCTCGGGTGTCTCGTTGGGAAGAATGGCGTCCGCCCTGACCCTGAAAAGGTCAGAGTGATCAATGAGTGGCCGACGCCGTCGAACGTCAAGGAACTGCGGCAGTTCCTTGGCTTGGCCACGTACTTGTGCAAGTACGTGAAGGACTACCCGGGCACGATACGCCCGCTGTCACAGCTCCTGAAGAAGAATGCCGAGTGGAATTGGACTGCTGAGTGTCAGCATGCCTTCGATGCAGTCAAGCGGGGCTTGACGGAAGCGCCGATCTTGGCGGTAGCCAACCAAGACCGCCCATTCCACGGTGTGTGTGATGCATCCGGCTTCGCAATCGGATGTGCGTTGATGCAGCACGATCACGAGGGCCGTGATCGTGTCGTCAACTACCAATCGCGTCAGCTGAAGCCAGCTGGGCGCAACTACCCGGTGCATGACAAGGAACTCCTTGCCATGAAGTATGCACTCGCGAAGTTCCGCGTGTACTTACTCGGAAGCAAACCGTTCGTGGTCTATACGGACCATGCGTCGCTGCGGATGGCTGTGAAGTCGCCGCACATCTCGCAAAGGATGGCGAGATGGCTATCCATCGTCGCGGTACAACTTTCGGGTCGAGTACAAATTCGGAAGACTCAATGTGGTGGCCGACGCGTTATCGCGTCGACCTGACTACGCTACAACTGATGCCGACGTCAATGCCATTGAAGCCATGCGATCGAGCACTCCAACGTCGTCCCTGTTGGACGACGCGAACGCGAAGCTCTTGCTGGTCTACGGCTCAGCGCCTTCTGATAAAGCTCGTCAGAAGCTGTCGAAGCATCTTCGTGCTCGTGCACACCGTTATCGGGTGCACGACGGGTTGTTACTCTACAGTGCAGTCGACGATAACGCGGACCGCGTTGTCGTGCCCAATGATCATGACCTGCGACTCAGGATCATGTGTGAGTATCATGATGCACCGACTGCGGGGCATCCGGGCCGTGAGAAGACATACCTCCTTCTCACGCGAGACTTCTACTGGGCCCACCAGTATAAATGGGTGCGCAAGTACGTCCGTGCTTGCGAGGTTTGTCAACGTGTGAAGCCTGCGCCGTTTGCGCAGGCTCTATTGCAGTCACTTCTGACTCCGTCGGAGTGCTGGTAGTCCATGTCTTTGGACTTCGTGTTCGGTCTTCCCCCGGACAGCCAGGGGAACACAGGCGTTGTGGTCTTTGTTGACCGCTTCAGCAAGATGGTACATCTTGCTGCAGTACCCGCTGAAGTGACTGCGAAGCAGATGGCACGTCTGTTCGTCGACATGGTGTTCAAACACCATGGCATGCCGATCGACATTGTGTCGGATCGCAACCCGCGCTTTACTGCACATATTTGGCAAGAAGTGTTTACACTTCTTGGGAGCCAACTTTCGGTGTCGACTGCGGACCATCGGCAGACGGACGGGCAGACCGAGCGCGTGAACCGCGTGCTCGTCGACGTGCTTAAGCGCTACGCTCACTCGTTCCAACACTGGAGCGAGTGCCTGCCGATGGCAGAGTTCGCCATCAACAACTAGGTGCATGCCTCGACCGGGCATACACCGTTCTACGTGAATGCCATGCGGCACCCACGCCTCCCGAGTTTACTCGGGATGGTGGCTCCTTCCTTAATTGGGGGAGGATCTACGGCCGCAACACAGCAGCCGCAGAATGCCGCTGACACTTGCACAGTGTCAGCTGCGATTGCGCGTAAGAAGAAGAACGCGTCTGTGCAGGGCACAGACGCACACAAGAAGAAGAGCATCAAGAAGAACGTGTCTGTGCGGGGCACAGACACCACGACTACGAACGCAGAGGCCGGGCCTACTGCTGAAAGCGAGCTGAACGAGTTCAGCTCGGATGCAATCAACTTCGTACAGCGCAGACAAGCCGTCATTCGGTTTGTCCAAGACGCTATTGCAGCTTCTGTCGATCGACAGAAGTTGAACGCAGACAACGTTGGCAGGGGCAACACAAATGAATTCAAGAAGGGTTCATTGGTCTTGTTAGCTACACAAAACCTGCCTAAACATGCAGTCTCCGACTTCGGGGCGAGTAAGCTCGCTCCGCGCTTCCTTGGGCCGTTCACAGTGTTGGCACGGCCAGGCAACGCTTACACACTAGACATCCCGTCTAGCATGCGCCTCCATCCGACCTTTTACGTCGGGCGGCTGAAGCCATACCGGCAGCACGATCCAGCTAGCTTGGCTGGTCCGAAGCGGAAGCCAATTTCAGCTCCAGCGCGTGAACGCGATGGGCCAAACGCACAACGCGACCCCCACTGTCGACGGAGACGTCCGACGCGGTCTGCGAGGCCTGAGCGACTTGAGCCCTCAGGGTTGCACATTGCGATCTCCTGCTTCAGAGCAGCGAGGTCACTGCTCTGAAGCCGCTCCACAGCAGCAACCCGCTCTTCGAGAGACGGAGGACCAAGGTCAACCCCAGGTTGACCATACCCGGGGCGTGTTCCCACTGCCGCCGCCTCCGATCCGTGACGCCCACGGCTCAACACGTTGGATTGTTGAGCGTATTGTCGACCATAGTATCCCGAAAACGAACCGGCACCCGGTTCGTTATCGTATTCGTTGGAGAGGGTTTCCGCCCCACCAAGATACATGGAAGCCGCGGGACGTCCTGCTGCAGGACGTTCCGGAAATGGTGAGGTCGTACCAAGCCCAGCCGACGCGAAGGTAGTGCGAGCGCTGTAGTCACCCGCAGCGCTCGAAGCCCCACGCTCGTCGCGTTCCTCGCGTGCCATGAACTTAGCACATGGATCCTTGAGAGTCGCAGGTACACGGATCGGCGTGTATCCGTTTAGGTCGCGGTCGCTCAAACGCACCGCACCCGGAAGACACAACGTGCACTGTTGGCCTTCGGGCACAGCGCATGGAATACCAGCGTCCACAGAAGATCTGTGGAGCTGCTCCAACCTCCCGCGCGTCGAGAATATCTCGAAGCGTTCACGGGCATGCTTAACCCGCTCGCGGTAAGCTGCCGGATTCTTGTTGATAGTCTCAACAAAAGCATTCCAACTTTGACAAAGTGCCTACCACTCAGGCACTTTGCTACGAGAAGAGGTCTTCTTGCTGGAGAAGTATCGGAGCTCATGAAAGAGTCCGATATAGTAGTCGCGCCATTGATTCGTCAACAGATCAAAGTGCTGCCCCTCCGCCACAGCATCATCTTCAATCCCGCTGCATACGTACAGCGGGTAGACGTTGGGAGGCACGGAGTTACCCACCCGTGCCGCGATCTCAGACGCGGTCAGCATCCACGGATCGCGCGCTGCATGAA
>JAIKVE010000353.1:0-22235 GCA_024679115.1 Phytophthora pistaciae | reverse complement strand
CGGGACGCTGCGCGGCGGCGGCGAGCTGCGCTCAGTGGTGATGCTCAACTGCGGCGCCATCGTGGACGTGGCCAAGCTGCTGGCGCTGCCGCCGCACGTCAAGTGCTACGTGCTGGACAGCCACCGGCCCATCCACCTGGCCAACATCTACGACGAGCACCAGCAGATCGTGGTGTTTGATGATGGGGCACTGGCGCTGGAGGATTATCCGGCGTTCGGTCCGGACTTGGAGGTGGAGGACTTTGACGAGGAGGAAGAAGAGGAGGAAGAGGAGGAAGATGAAGAAGGAGAAGGAGAAGAAGACGAAGGAGGAGAAGAAAGTGAGAGTGAAGGGGAAGCGGAGGTCGAGTTCGGGACGGAGGATACGCAAGATACAGAGACAGGAGAGGAGAAGGAGGAGAGTGATGAGAAGGAGACGGACAAGAGGAAGAGAGACGAAGGAGAAACGGACGAGGACATGGAAAGCAGCCCAAAAAGGAGAAAAGAGGATGGAGATGAAGGCGAAGAGAAGGAAGAAGAGAGGGAAGAAGAGAAGGACGTGGTTGCAGTCGCTCAGGAGCCGGAGGAGGAGAGTGCGGTGATGGCGAAGCGACGTCGTCGCGAGGAGATCTTGCGCTACTACCGTGGTTCGTTCCACGGCGCGCCTGCCGCGACGGTGGCGTTTGAGCTGGCGCAGCAGGTGAACAGTTCGCAGCGCGACCTGCTGTGGTTCGCGATCATCGGACTCACCAAGCAGTTCGTGCTGGAGGAGATCGACGTGGACAACTACAACCTCATGGTGGCCAAGTTCCAGGATGAAGTGCTGGCTATCGATGCGCCCACGCCGTCCAGCGGACCTGGAGCCAACGGAGACGACCGACACCCGGGCTACGACGACGGCAAGATCGGCTTTGAAGAGGAGTACCGCTTCATGTGCTACCGCCACTGGTCGCTGTATGAGGCCATGTACTACTCGGACTACGTGGCTTCCAAGCTCGGCCTCTACCACGATCAGGCTCGGCGCGTTGGCGCTCGCAACGCTCAAGGTGGCGGAGGAAACAGCGCGGGAGACACGGAGCTGCACAGGTTCTTGGCTCGCATGGGCTTCTCTCTGAGGCAGAGCCAGCAGAAGTTTTCGTACATGCCTCTGGAGATGAAGCAGATGCTGCGCGAGAAGACCCAGGAGATGGCACCCGAGTTTGGTCTGGACGAGCTCTTTTACGGCTCGTTCAAGCGCACGTTCGCCTTCCAGTACCAACTGTGCGCAGCGGATGCTGTGTACGGTCTTCAAGCCTTGCTGGAGGCTCCCGAGAGCTATGTTGGTGCAGTTTTTGAGGCTGAGACTCAGCACCAGCAGCAGAATTCCTTGACAAGACTTTTCTCGCTGGACTCGATCATGTCCTCTACCGTTGAGGTTACTGAAAAGGATGGCAAAGATAAAGACGCAGACGTTGCCGAAGAATCCCTTCAAGATGATTTCCGACAGCAGAACTTCATGCTAGCACACACAGCCCTCGCGTGCCAGTCGGTGACGTCCAGCAAGCTGATGGAGAGCGGCATCAAGGTAGCCATGTCGCTCAAGCAGGCCATTGTCCGCGTGGGGCTGTCGATTATGGAGCGCAAGCTGCTTGTGCGCGTCAAGCACTTCCGCTACGTATGCTTGAACGTCCCAGAGCGCGAGCAAGAGCTCTTCGCGAACGCCAACGTGCTCACCCAGCTGGCGCTCTTCTTGCTCAACGTTCACCGTGCGAGTGGCAAGTGGGGTGGACCCAACGCTCCCGCCCGGAGGAAACCGCAGGGTGAAGACGGCGAGAATGGCGAGGACGGCGACGCAGAGGAAGAGGCTCCAGTGACGAACAAGAGTATTGTCCCGTTGGTACTTATCACTCGCAACCCGGCGCAGAACTGCTTCCTCGTCGTTGGACTGACGTGCCCCTCCACGCCCGGTGAGATCCACCGAAAGTAAGTATTTGCTGCTGTGAGAGTTCATGTGACATTGAAAGTGGTGTGCTGACTTATCTTGTTGCTGTTTTGTGTTTGTACAGCACGCTGGGTACGGCGTTCAAGTTGGCTGCGGGTGATACAGGCGCCAACTTCCGACAGGACGGCTTCACGAGCGCCGTGATGGAAATTCAGATCGATGAGATCCAGTACTTCGTCGAGCAGCTCCACAACGTGCTGGATGCTTGAGGCGGGCAGTTCGGTAAGGTAACTAACTAAATAGATGCAAGGGATGTTGAAGGGATGTATTGTATTTCATGTTACACTTGTTCAGGTGTCTATCACAACGAATTTGCTGTCTCTGTGATGCTCTATCGGATGGCGCGGAACGAGTGCGAGGTGTGCAGCGCCTTGGGCCCCGGGATCTCCGTGTCGCCAGCGATGCTGAACCCTCGTCGCTTCTTGTGAATTTCACCTCGGACGAGCGGGACGAAGCACACGGGCATGAGTTTGCGGTGAACGAAGCTGGATCCGCGACGAGTGACGCCAACAAGAGCTTGTCCACCTCGTGGTTCGTCAACAGGTACGACAAGCTGTCCACCATCAGCTAACTGGTCCAGCAGAGCCTGTGGCGGAGAGGAGACGGCTGCGCCAACGAAGATGAAGTGGAAAGGTGCCTCCGCAGGTAAACCATGCCAGCCATTGTAGCAGTGGAGTGACAGCACGCCGCTCTTCATCAGGTCGGGGGCTGCGTTTAATACGTTCTTGCGCGCAGATTGGGCAAGTGCCGGCAGCAGCTCGAGTCCAAACACGCGGCCATCCGCATCATCCACAAGGCGGGCAAGCGCGGCAGTCAAGTATCCCGACCCTGCACCCACATCAAGCACGCGCGGCTTCAATACACCAGCAAATGTGGCGTGGGCCAGCTCCAAGACGTGCGCGTGCTGTACACACAACGATCAAGGTTATCGCGTGGAACAGTGAAGGCTTGCCGAAGTAGAGTATGCTTACCATATGAGGCGCCGAGATGGTCTGGTTGAAGCCGATGGGGCACGGAGAGTCCTGGTACGCCTCGTCTTGAACAGCTCGCGGGACGAAGAGCGCTCGGTCGGTGCGCTTCATGGCTTCGAAGACAGCGTCGGAGCGCACGATACCTTCCTTCTGGAGGTTCTGCACTAGTCCTTCGTTCGTGGACGAGCTGCAAGGCCAAAGCGGCAACATGGGCGCCATGGCCTCCCCTCTTTCGGTGACGAGCGCGTCGCGAGGTTCACAGCTTGGCTGGCGAGCGAGGAACTAAAGCTACGCGACGGTCTCAGCTTGGCTTGGCAGGGGGTTCTACAGTAGAATGGAGAACCCGCTACAACAGGTGCGACAGCAGGTCTCATGGGACTGCCCAGGCCACTGAGCCACCAGTTACTCTCAACTGCCTCCATGAGTTGCCTCGACATGCGACGAGCAGGTTTGGCTTCGAACCTGGCCGGCACCACACTATAAATATTGAGGACGATTAGTACATGGCCAGATAAGACGCCTTGAATAGCCCGAAGGTGCGTAAATGACCATGATGCAATCTCTGTCGAGTGTAGAAGGGAGGAGAAACACGTGACCTCAAAACCCGACGATTAATAAGATACTTGCCCACGAACAGCGAGAAGCTCAAGTTGAAGTTGTGGTCGAATTCTTTTGTGGATTTAGATACGGTCAAGCTAAGCGTAGAAAAACTAATGGATGGTCAACACTTTCTGGGGCTACGGTACCACTGCAACGTCAGGCTTGAATCCCATGGGAAAATTCTCGGGTTCTCTCAATCACCGGGATCCTTCAATCTCAGCTGAGCTTGCGCTCGCGCTCTCTCACGAGCGGCACGTAGCAGACGCCAAAGAGTCGGCGCTGCGAGAAGTTGATGCCATTCCGCGTGATCTCCACGAAGATCTGGCCGCCGCGCGGCTCGTCCAGCGGCAGCACGAGGCGTCCGCCGTCCGCGAGCTGCTCCATGAGGTTCTGGGGCGGGGACTCGGCTGCAGCGCCCACGTGGATGTAGTGGAACGGAGCCTCGTTCGGTAGTCCGTCCCACCCATTGTGGCAGCGCACGGACACGATGCCTCGATCCACCAGGTCCCCGTCGGCCATCTGGATGTTCTTCTTGGCGAACTGCACGAGTCCCGGGATGATCTCGAGTCCGAACACGTGCCCGCCTCTGTCTTCCACCATGCGACCAAGACATGCCGTCAAGTAGCCCGAGCCAGCGCCCACGTCCAGGATCCGCGGGTTCTTGACGTCCTTGATCGCCACGTAGCCGAGCTCCATGGCGTGGCCGTGCATGTGCGGAGCTGAGATGGTCTGGTGGTAGCCGATCGGGTGCGGGACGTCTTGATACGCTTGCAACTCGCCCACGTGGCCTCCGTCGGGCGTCTCGATCTGCGCCAGGTACTTGGCCCGATCCGTCTTGACCATCGCGTCGAACACGGCGTCCGAGCTGATGACGCCCGTGCGCTTCAAGTTCTTCACCAAGCCCTCATTGCTCGACGAGTTGCACGGCCAAAACGACATCTCGGGCGACTGCGTGCGGTACGAGAAGCGGCGTGTGGTCACTTTCTTGCTGAAGCGGAGCGTCCTGCGAGGGTTTCTTGGGGTTTCCAGGCAAAAACCAAAATGGAGATGGAGACGGACAAGACCTAACGGGATTCCTCGCTCGATCCGACAGTTGAGTCTTGGACAAAGTATCTCAGTTCTCCATCGCCCGGTCCCAATCAGCGACAGTCTTGAAGCTCAGCTGTGTGTTTGGTGCCCGCTAGCGTGATATCGTTCAGTCCCAACTGTATCCAATAAATATGAGGAGCTGCTCTGCTCTATGCAGCGCTGATTTCGTCCAAGAAGAACTGGAAGAGGTCCACCAGCTTCTTGGCAGTTGGTCGCTTCTTCGGGTCGCTCTGTAGGCAGTCTTCAATTGCACCGGACAGTTTATCGACGATGGCGCTGGAAGAAGGCAATGATACAGTCAACGAGGCAGCAGAAGACGTCGGCGTGGTGCCGAAGCTGCTCTCGTCTGCTTCAGCATCTGTCCCGCCAATATTCGCCAGCATACGCAGCTTGCTCATGAAGTGATGCATCGCAGCGTTGTGTAGTTTGCCCTTCTGGACGGCACTGGCGGTTCTGGGAAGGGACGCTTCCTCTTTGCTTGCAGCTGCACTCTTTGATTCGTCTTCGTGGTTGTCAATACTCAGTGTCAGCTTCTTCGGTCGACTGCGCACCTCGAACTCATCGTTTGGTCGGTCGTTCTGGAAGAAAATGTACGAGTGGAACCAAAGTTCCAGTAGGAGGATCCCAACGCTGTAGATATCCACGTGAAGGTGTCGTGAGTTGTGGTGCAGCACCTCCGGCGCCACTAACGGGATCATCGGTCCAGCCTGTTGTTGGGAATTTCTTCTCTCTGGCTGCAGGAATCGCACGCCTTCTCCTTCTTCCTCCTCGGAGTCGGAACTTTGCACCGCGGGAGCTTCAACTAGGAGGACGTGTGTAGCGTGATGCTTGTCGTCACGGCTGTGGTGACGAGCGTCGCCAACCTTGCACCGGAACAGCTCGGTCACCATCACGTTCCGACTGCGCAGGTCACTGTGGGAAATGCCCTTGTTGTGCATGTAAGCGAGCGCCTTGCAAATGTCCAACGCCATCTGGAAGCGGGTCACCAACGCGCTCTTCGACATCCCATAAGCTGTAGCTTGGGACGGGGTGGGGTCGCTGTCCGCAGATGAAGCGGATGCTTGGGACAACGACGAATTGCTGAAGTTGGGGCGGTCCAGCGCGTCAACTTCGAGCACAGCAGCGAGATCTCCACCTTTGACGTATTCAGAAATGACGCACAAATGTTCAGGATCCGACCACATCGTGCCCAGGCAGGCGACGATGTTTGGGTGGTGCAACGCGCCCAATAGCTCCACGTCCTTGATAGTATCCGCGAGCTCCTTGACCTCAAAGCGCAGCGTCATCATCCGCTTGACGACCACTTGCGTACCGCAGTAGTCACCCAGGAAGATCTCGCCGTGGTAGCTGCGGCTGAGGATGCGGTGCATGTGGAACGTCTCCCACTTCACGTCATTCCATTCACGCGTCGCCTCTTGCTCATCCGGGGGAAGCGAACGCCAGCGTTTCTCCATCCGGATCTGGAAGTAGTCGCGTAAGGTGCTCAGCACCAAGTCCTTGGTTTCTTCCGGGAGATCGTAGATGCGGAATGGAATCTCGCCACGATCCGACGCGTCGTCGTCAATCTCATCGTCGAGAAGCGAATCGCTGGGGCTTGTAGTCTCGGCTAGCTGATGCATCATGAGTCCGATCCGCCAGTCGTTCATGGCCTCTTGCTCCTTGATGTCCATCTTGCGCGTGCGCTTGGAGCTCTTCATGATCAGGTAGAGCAGGAGCTTGCTGCTGAAGATGACCCCCGGAATCGCGATCCCCATCGATAGCGTGAGCCAGCAGAGCATGTTGCACTCGAAATCTCTGCACATGGTGCGGTCAGATTCCAGGTCTGACGAGTAGGGGCAATACAAGCACGCTGTGGCGCCATCCTCCTCTGAATACGCACGAGACGACACCTCGCTGCATGCCACACATGTCCCCGTCGAATTGTCGTGAAAAGTGCCCGCAACGCACTGAATGCAGCCATAAAGTGCTACGTCAGAGCCTGAAGAGGATGTCAGATTAATCTCCTCGAAGATGCTGCCATTCGGGCAATCGTTGCGCATATCCACGTCCGACGACCATCCGATCCCCGGGTTGTTCAGTAGAGTGCTTCACAGTCACATAACCGGAGATAATGCTAGTGTTAGAGTATTGCAACATTAAATACAGCGCAAGCCACAAGCTCGTACATGTTCGTAAGCAGCTTTTTGATGTATTGCAACATTAAATACAGCGCAAGCCACAAGCTCGTACATGTTCGTAAGCAGCTTTTTGACGAGCGCAATGAAGTTGGTGCTGGGGATAGACGTGATCAGGTTGGAGTCGAAATTCCTGAAACATATATAAAGCGGATATCAGCAATCCAACAACAACAAAAACATAATTGAAGCTGCATTCGTACATGGACTCAATGGTAGACATGATTGGATCAAAGACAGCGGAGCTGAAGTTCACGATCCGGTTGTTGCTAAGGTCTCTGGAAGTATTCAGATCCGATCCCACGTAAAAAGAGCAGTAAAACAACATCGGTTAGTAAGGATACTCGATACCTACAGCACTCTTTCAAACGTACAATGTCTCGAGTCCCGTATAAGGTGTGAGGGCGTCATTCGTCGAGATGGACCACAGGTAGTTGCGGCTCATATTTCTGCCACGCAGACGGCATCGTCAGTTCTTGTCAAGCATCACACTGCAGATTTGAGCAAACGTCCACGTACAGGTAAGCCAGATCGGAGGCTAGAAATTGGTCCGGGAAGTCAGGCATGAGGTCGAGCAGATTTTCTTGGAGCTCTAACACTTCCAGGTTGGCTGGAACGGAAGACAACGTCAACCGATGGATGTTGTTCGCGGCCAGCCTCAGCTCCTGGAGTCCGTCGATATCTTCGAAGGCGTTCTCATCGATTACGGAGATGACGTTGTCGCTCAAATTCCTGGTCAATAGCAAAACACTCCGTCAGAACGATCGTATTCACACCAGCTCGTCCTAAAAAGAGAAAGCACGTACAATTTTCTCAGCGCCGACATCCCCGAAAATGCCTAGGAGTTGACGGTGAATATGGCGTTGGATGCCAATCGAAGCTCATGAATCTTTGAAGCACCAGCGAAAGCTCCTTCATCGATCTCCTCGAGCTGGTTGTAGTCGAAAGAGCTGCATCCACACGCAACACTCAAGTCAGGATAATGTCACAATAACTTCACAAGCGCAGTCTCCGTACATGTATCCTTCCGCGACGGCATTCCGAATTCCAGAGGGCACGTCCAAGATGAGGTTATGGGAGAAGTCCAAAGCCTTCCACGACGAAGACGCCGTCAATAAGCCATTCGGTATCGACTTCAGCTCATTATACCTCAGGTCCAGCGTATGCAGCGCTGTCAAGTTCACAAACGCGTCTCCATAAATCTTCGACACGTTGTTCTGAGCCATTAAACTAACGATAAACATACCAAATAAGTCTGCAAGCTGCCAATAACAACAACAATGAACAACTTGGCCACATACACGTATTGAAGCTTGGGTAGATTCACCAGCGCTTGTGACTCAACCGTGTGGATAGAGCTCCCATTGAACGAAATCGTATCCAGCAACGGGCAATTCATCGCCAAACTCGTCGGCAACACCGCCACCTCCGTATTGGTGCAACTTTAACTGAAAAAGTCAATAAAATTGCAAACCCCACAATATAAACAAACAAAGACTTACAGCAGAGTCTGGAGACTTGACATGTTGACAAAAGACTGCGCTTCAAGCGTCGTCAACGGGTTGTTCGAGATATCTCTGCAGAACACACAAAATCAATTAATTTCCAATTCCGAACAATACTGCACAAAGGCGTAGACTCACATGTACGTAAGGCTGCTGGCCGTCTGGAAGAGCGACGCCGGGATGCTCGTGAGCGAGTTATTCTGCAGGAACAGGGTCTTCTCCTGGGCGAGATCCGAGGCCGAGAGCTCCGACACCACAGTCCCATCGCTGTAGAAGGCAAAAGACAACGTGGGTCCACTGCCAGAAGCCGTAATATTCGTGAGCTGCCGCCCCGAGAGCTCCAGACTGCAATGTAACAACATAAATGCATATATCAACAATATTAGTCAATGATAACAGATAATTGTCAATTGCTCCGTCAATACGCAGCGGCTGGCGGTGAACAGGGTAGCTGTGGATAGCTGAGACGACGTAGATACTGATGCAACATCGATTCGTACCATTCCGCGCTTCCTGCCGCCACCGCGAGCGCCGCAAGTTGGAGCACGCGCCTGCAGAGACGCCGCATGGTGTCGCTGTTTTTTCGAACTGAGCCTCTTGACTATCAAAAACTAATATTGCAATTAATTCCTCACTATTTACAATTCTAGTCTTGAAGTAAAAACGGCACACTGTACCATTTCATCTTCGAGCTTGCGTCGACGCCGGATGCTCACTAGCATAGCGGAACCCTCGGCGCCATGTTCCTGCAGCCGCGACACACGCAGACGGAGCTCCACGGCTACGCGGTGCGTGTGTTTGCCTATAGATATCTGCGGTGTGTCACGCAAGAAGCTCGCGCCTAACGTCGTTATTGTCGTCAATATTTGCGTTTAACTAACAATAATCAGGTGGAGTTCAGCCCCTTCGTGGACAACTTAGTGGCGGTCGGCACGGCGCAATACTTCGGCATCGTGGGCAATGGACGCCAACACGTGTACGAGGTGCTGCCGGCGGGGGGATTGGCTCCGGTGCGTTGAGGTTGTTGTAGCGGTTAAGGTGGAGTAAGGGCTGACTTATTGGGGGTGGTTATTGGGAGACAGGTGCGAGCTTTTGACACGCCCCAGGGAGTGTACGACTGCGCGTGGAGTGAGAACCACGGGCAGCAGCTGGTGAGCTCCTGCGCTGATGGGTCCGTGAAGCTCTGGCATCTGCAGACGCGTGACCAGTTCCCGATCCAGAACTACCACGAGCACAAGCAGGAGGTCTCCGGGGTGAACTGGAACTTGGTGGCCAAGGACTCCTTCGCGTCGGCGTCGTGGGACGGCAGCGTCAAGATCTGGAAGCCCGAAGTGCCGCACTCGGTGCTGACACTCGCGGAGCATTCCAACGCCGTGTATAACGCAGTGTGGAACACGCAGAACAACTCGCTGGTCGCATCGTGCTCGGGGGACGGCACTGTGAAGGTCTGGGACCTTAACAGCGCGCGCTCGGTGACGACCATCGCTGCACATGGCAATGAAGTGCTTTCTCTGGACTGGAACAAGTACAACCAGTTTGAAGTCGTCTCTGGATCGGCCGACTGCACCATCAAAGTCTGGGTACGTACTGTACTGTGCTGATGGGGTTGACAACCTTAGATCTAACACACATTTCTATCACTGCAGGATATTCGAAACCCGGCTCGAGAGGTGCGACTGCTCCCAGGACACAGCTACGCGGTGAAGAAGATCAAATGCTCGCCGCATGACCCGGACGTGATCGCCTCGGCGTCCTACGACATGTCGGTGGGGATCTGGAACACCAAGTCGCCGTATCCGCGACTGCAGAACGCGCAGCACCACTCCGAGTTCGTCTTCGGCTTCGACTTCAGTCTCTTCGTGGATGGTCTGGTGGCCTCGTGCTCGTGGGACCGGCAAGTGGCTGTGTGGAACTACTTCGGGGGTCCTCCGCCGTCGCCGCCGCGTTAAGTTCGCACTAGTGCAGCTAAAACCTCCATAATACGATCGCGTTCATCACTGTCAAACACATTTTGATACCGTAGAGACAAACATGGAGGCGCCAAAGAAGACGGGCTTCTGGACGCAGCACACGGACCCAAACAGCGGGGTGAGCGCTTGCATCTCCTCTATAGACACAGCTCTACCTCCTACGTGTTTATTCTCCTAACGGACGCTTATACTTTGCGAAATTCGTCTCCAAACTTTATCCATGAACACTAGCGAACGTATTATTACAATATGGCGCTGGGTCGGAGCTACTGGGAGCTGCCAACAGACCTCCAGGCTCAAGTCAAGAAGCCGACGCTGGATTCACTGCGTGAGTGGGATCCGGAGGCTGCGGAGCGCAAATACGGCGCTGCGAACCAGCAAGCAGGCGGCGAGGACGAGGAGCTCCGTCGTAAGCGAGAGGAGGCTCTGGCCAAGTCCCGCACGGAGGCAGCCGAGGCTCAAGCTGCATCTACAAAGCTCTCACTGGAGGAAAGGATGGCTCTGGCTGCTCAGAAGAGGAAGGCGGCGGAGGTACAGAACAGCAACCGCGTGACATCATCCAGCAGCAACGCCGAAGGCTCCAGCGAGTACCTGGAACTGGTGCGGCAGCTGCAGCAGAACGACGACGGGGAGGAAGGAGCCGGCGGCAAGTGGCTGGTCAGGTAGACGATCCAGAGACCCAAAGCAGATGCAGCCAATAGTTTATTCCTGAGCGCTCGCTGTGATGCCTGGCCGCTCGTCTCCGTTCTTACAGTTCCTTTCTTCTTCTCTCTTCTCTAAGAAATCCTTGATGCGTGCCGCTTCTGCAATGGAAAAGAATATATCAATGCTGAGCAATTAATTACTGCAAGTATATGAGTGAGCTTTATTGCTGCCGACGCACCCGTTTGTAGGCCTGGTACCGGTCCTGGAAGGAAATGGACTTTTCGTCGTGCGCCGCAGCCGACGGCTTCTTGGGCTTGAGGTCGAACAGCTCCTGGACGAAGGGCATCTTGGCCAGCACGCACTTCCACACCACCAGCCAGCTGATGGTCAGCGTGAACAGCACGATGCACACGGCGCCCGACACGTACGCGCCGGTCACGACGAGCTCCTCCAGCCCCATGGCGGTCTCCAGAGAGTGATTTCCAAGAGTGGGCTTCTTCTCGAAAGTGCGTACTTAGGTAAGCTAAGTTCGGATTAACATGGCTTCAACTAGACTTGATGGAGAGCTTCGAATGCACGGAAGAGCTTCAGGAGAGCCCCTGGATATTGGTACGACGTGTAAGTTTCTATTTATTGTAGGGGCGGCCACGTAGGCCGCAATTCCCGATCAAAAATGCCAAAAACTGAGGACGGACTAGCCGTCGTCCATGGAGTACGCCATTCACTGCCACTGATGCTAGCACCCGGAGACATCCCACCGCTATCGCGCTTCACAGAGCTGCGCTTGCGTTATCTTGAGCTCAATCCACTCGAGCGGAACTCTTGGTAGCTACTTCAAAATAGCAATCGGCGTCTCGAGTGTGCGCGCATTGCTCCCGGCGAGGTCCTTCGGCATGTCCACTCCAGCATACGCGCGCACTTGGGGCGAGCACGCTTCGTTCCGATAAACTCCCTTGTCCTCTCCTCCTCCACCACACGAAGTTCCTTCATCTGCTCCATCTCGAGCTGCTCTCGTGCTCGCTGCTGCTGCTGCAGCTGCTCTCGCTCCAACTCCCGCTTGGTCTTCCGGAATACTAGCGGCTTTGCTAGTGGTTTGGCAGCAGGAGCAGCTCGTGGAGCCTCCTGGATCTCAATCGCTCGTCGTCTGGGGCTGCGTACTCGGGGCATCTCGCTGATCGACCGAGCGCAGGTCTCCTGGTGCTCCAGCGTCGCCAGCGTGCTATGCAACGTGCGACTGTGCAGCAGCAGCCCCGACATGGAGTGCCACGACCTCCTAGGCGCCACCTTCGATCGTCTCTGCCCCGTCATAATACTCTAGTCTATGATGATACGCTTGGTAATCTTGAGGCTGCAGCAAGGCACAACGATGTCAGTCGAGCTGGTTGGGAGCAGCAAGGCACTCTCATCATCGTTCGCACCCGTTGCGCTTAAGCTTAAGAGTTGTTTGTTGCCTTGGTGGCGGCTCAGTTGAAGCGACGATGGGGGTTGAGACGTGCAGACTCGGTGGGGTGACTCCGGGGTAGGAGTTTGCACTCTGCAGCTGCAAACACGAACGAGCATTTGACGTTTTGGAGTGGAGCTTTTCAAAGTTCGGATGTTTGAATTCGAATTGAACTGTCCGCGAACATAGGAATAGTGTACGAAACACTAATCCAGGTGGTCCACATATTTAAACTTAAGACGCACTTAAGGCATAGACCCCCGCCCCCTTCGACTTCATACTGAGCGCCAGATACTTTGATCAGCAAGGATGGAGGCGCTGCAGGACAAGAAGGTGGAGTTCTTCTCCATGGAGAACATGAAGAGCAACGAGAAGGCGGTCGAGTACGTGCACACGTCCATGTGCGTCATCGCCGGCTGCATCGCGGGCATTACGGGCATGACGGGGCTGCAGGGCTTCGCCTTCCTGGCCGCCGCCTACGTGTTCACGGCTGTGGCGCTCTGGGTCTTCAAGCTCGGCATGGACGTCAAGGTCTACTTCAACACGAGCGCCTTCTCCTTCATCTTCGCGGGCGTCATGTCCCAGGCGCTGTCCTTCATCCTCTTCTGGACGCTCTCCTACGGACTCGTGCATATTTATTGACCGACCCAGCTCCAGCCCCAGAACAAGAAACCCCAAGCTATCACCCAAGCAAGGACGGACCTCTACAGACACAGGACCATGATGCAAGGCGCAGCGCTAGAGGAGAGAGATAGCACAGGCGCTGACTCGAGATTTAATGTCGTCTGGTGCTCCTGTTGTCGAGCGACTGCACCACTAGCCCGACCGACCCCAAGCTGATAATCTACCCTTGACGTCTTGCTTTGCGCTCTTTCTGCTGTGTAATTTCGTGTGGGTGGTGCACTAGATCGCTGGAGAATGCATGAAGTATACAACGTCTTGGAAAATATAGATCCACGTAACGCAACGCACGACGCAGTCGACTCTTGTTTCTGGCCTATATTGTAGAATTGCTGCAGCTGGGTGCCCCCCTCCATTATATCGGGGGTCTATTTGCGCTGCGCCTCCTGCATCTTTTGCTGCATGATCATGAGCACGGCCTCCAGCATGTTGCGCTTGCCCTCGATGACGGTCTTGAGCTGGTCCGTGTTGCTCTGCAGGAACTCGACTTTCCGGTCCATGAACTGCTCGGCCTTCTCCACCGACTGCTCCACGAAGTAGCCCGTGCCCACGTCCACGAGCACCTCCTCCTTGCTGGCCAGGTGGCCGGGCACGAACATGGAGGCGGTCAGCGGCACGAGCACCTCCTTGCTCAGGTCGGCGGCCGCCATGCTCTGGAGCGCGTCCTTGGACTCGGAGAAGCGCGACTGGGCCTCGCGCAGGCCGCCGAAGGACGCCGTGAGCTGCTGCAGCTCCTTCTCCAGCTGGCCCTTGAGCGAGTTGAGCTGCTCCAGCGACAGGTCCACGAGGTTCACTTCGCTCTGCGCGTCCGCCATGTCGTCCCGATGATACTCTCGAAATGCATCGCCCACCAACGAAAGCGGGAGTAGTATTCTGGTATTTCAACCAATCGCATCCATTAGAATGCATTTACAGCCAATAGGAAGGCGTAACGCGGAATTTCGGACTATGTTTTGACCAATTACAGTGCGGAATGGGTGCTAGTCCGAGTCGCTCGCGTCGCCGTCCTCGTCGTCCGCGCCCAGGAAGTTCCAGAGCTTCATGGCCACCTCAGCAGCTCGTTCACGTCGCTGCTCGTCAGTCAGATCCTGACCCTGGTCGCGCACGTTGCGCACCTCTGAAATCAGCGCACTAAACTCAGCCATGTCAATGTCGTCGTCGTCACCTTCACCAGCTTCTCCTGAACCAGCATCGGGGCCTCCTGCAATCTCCAGAGCCTGCAACAGCGCCTGCAACCTCGAGTCACCCGCCGACGCGTCCTGCTCCTCCTCCTCCTCAAAATCAGCAGTAGCATCCACGGTCGCAGTCTTGCCCTTGTCATTGCTCTCCACTTGGTTGTCACTCTTGTGCTCTGCATCCACCTCCTTCTTCTCTGCCGCAACCTCCGGAGTCGCGTCCTTGGGCTTGGTCTCCTCGACCTTGGGCGGGTTCATCTCCATGGACCGCCACATGTTGCAGTGCAGCGCCTCCAGCACGCGCTCGATGCCGTGCTTCTCGTCGATGACGCCGCTATCGTCGTCCTCCTCCGCCTGCTGCTCCGCGTCCAGGTCCACGAACTCGAAGCCGTTGTCCTGGCACCAGCCCTCCATCTTCTTGACGCTCTCGCTCGTGGCCGATGCCGTGCTCGCCGCCAGCAGACACACGTCGTAGGGCAGTGTGTCCACGACGCGCTTGGCGAAGCGCTGCACGTGCAGGAAGCTCTCTCGCTGGCCGGCGTCCACCACGCACAGCAGCGCCTCGTAGTCGTGCAGTGCGTGCTGCAGCGCCGGCTCCGGCGTGTTGTCGCGCACCTGGTGGACGTGCACCTCCACGGGCGCGCGGTAGTACTTGGTGCGCAGGTTCAGCAGCAGCGTCACATCGGAGCTCTTGGCGTCCAGAGACAGAGCTTCGTCCCCGCTGAGCTCGCGCAGCTTGGAGACCACCTCCCACTTGCTGTCCGGGTCGGGGCCCAGCACCAATAGCCGAGATACTTCCGCCATCTTATTCGTGAGCTCCTCGTGCCTCTTGGCGCCGCTTCAGATTCAAAAGTGATGTGGAAAATGGTATTGGGTCGGTTTGCGTATTTAGAGCTGGACTAAATTTTGGTAAACTGCAGAAACTGGAGGACTTTAAATCGTCAGTTTAGTGCCACTTCAACTAACTACAGTTGCTTGTCGACTAGCTTAATCTGCACCAATGTTGGACGGTGCTTCACGAAGGTAGCTGTTACTCGAGGACGCGAGATCGAGTGGCACCGGCCTGTGGCCGCTGTAGTCAGCACGCAAAGTATTAGCAAGAATACAAGAGAGAAAGAGAGAGAATACAGCAACTAACCCACTTACTGTTATGGTTGTTGCTCGCCCTCGATATGACATACGAGACAGCAACAGCAATGGCATGATAGTCGCCTTCCTGGACGTCCGCGGTGTGCGGAAAGCCGTACTTCGGGTCGCTGGCTTTGTCTTTGGGGTCCATTCGGTTGCTGGCACTCATCATTTCCTTCATTTCGGGGGACATCTCGCCGCCTTCGAGAAAGCGCTTGACATCGTCGTCGTTCGAGTTCAACCACTTGCGCGCTAGGTAGAACGTGGCGACCGTCGTAGGGGTTGAGGGGGCTTGGCTCTGCATTGTTTCACTGCGTTCAGCTCTAGCTGGAAAATTCAAGACTGACACTCAAGTTGCCAAGGGGAAGGAGGTAAAGTCAGCAGCCATCGGCTGCGTGTGTATCCAGGCAAAACTTGAAAGTGTAATTGATTCCTATAATTACATACACAGAGACAGAGATGCAAGAGAAATAAGAAAAGAAGGTTAAGTTGCCGTCCTATAGTACATGTGGCTTGTATGATGTACCCAATTGAGGGATAGTGGTCTGTAACAGCAACACGGTAACTAGAGCTTGGCGAAGGCTGGGATAGCTTGGCAGTTGGCTATATCCCGTTTAAAACTTTGCGGGTCGTGAAATATTAAAAAAAATGGTAATTCTGGATATGTTTACAATGTAAATACTTCTTGTAGTATGTCACAGCCTTAAAAGGTAGTGCACCCGCGCAACTGATGTTGCTGGAATCGCTCCGCTGCTCACTAAAATTGCGTGTACGATGCATTGTGGAATTAATTTAATTTCATTGCGTATTAATAACAAACTATGATTTAAGCGAGATCTTGCGTAGGCTTTTGTTGAACGAACATTGACTATAGCAACTGTAATATCCACTGTAGACAATCCAATGCGACCTTTTGGTACTTTGTGTCTTCGTAGACGAATCCTTGGGCTAGTCACTCGTCGACTTGGGCGACTCTATCAGAATCTGCACCAGTGTTGGGCGATGCACTTGGGTCTGCACGTAGCTAGCTGCTACCCGGGGACGCGACCTAGAGTGATAAAGGTCCAGAGCCATTCTCGCACCTGACAGCAGAGCCAAGACTATGGCAACATAATAGCAGGCAACGTTGATCGAGCATGAACAGAGAATGGTGGCTTCTAAGGAAGTGATGAGGAAGAGTAGTTTTTCCCATAACTCCGTCCCTGCGTTAGAGCGTCCTGCTTGACAATCAACACAATAAAGTATTAGCGAATAATACAGAGAGAGCGTAGTGATAGCAATTAATCCACTTACGGTTGCGGGTGTTCTTCACCCTCGATGTTTTCACATACGAGACAGCGACAGCAATAACCTGCCAGTCGCCTTCTTGGGCGTCCGCTCGGTCTGGGAATCCATACTTCGGGTCATCGAATTTGTCTTTGGGGTCCACTCGGTTGCTGGCACTCACCATTTCCTTCATTTCGGGGGACATCTCGCCGCCTTCGAGAAAGCGCTTGACGTCGTCGTCGTTCGAGCTCAGCCACTTGCCGTTCTTCCGTTTCGCTAGATAGAGCGTGACGACCGTCGTAGGGGTTGAGGGGGCTTGGCTCTGCATAGTTTCACTGGGATGGGCTTATCATCGAGTAATCACGGCGGTTCATCAAGGACCGACAAAAAAGGTGGTTCATCGAGGATTTGTATTACAGAGTAGGTTCAGCGAGGGCATCACGACGGAAGTGTACACTAAGGACTTCGGTCGTCCATCAAGTTTCTTTACATGTTACTGCATGGTAGTTAATGCCGCAGCTCTGAATCACGTTCCACCCAGCGCGCATTAGCAAGCTGCGGCAGCATTGCTGCCTTAGACGTTCGGTGTGCATAATCTTCGCTGAATAGGTTGCAATAACGCAAAATATAAAACTGTACATGATACTGTACATGAACTTCCGTAGATTGATGTTGCAACCGGAGGAGGGGCTCATCATATTGTCGCCCTGGCCTGGCAGCCATCCAGCTGAACTCGATCGTGCCACCAAGACGCGCTTCGCATGTCGCGGCGAGCTCGCTCTGAGACCGTGTCCGACTTATCGACTTTGCATTAGGAGCGAAGTCGAGCAGCGCAACACCGCGACGGCATCCTGACTGATGCCGCGCTGGTCTTCACTTGCGGGCTCTAGACCAAACACCTGCTGGCCGAGCCAAGCCCCGAGGCGCTTGCCGCCGTCAGTCGCCCACCTTCTTCTCGTTGTTCGCATCAGCATTGAGCCCGCAGCCGTTGTCAAGGCCTTCGAGCTACCTTACTATCGAGCGGTATTATAATATCCAAAGTGCTTAGCCGCTTGGGATACGGCCTGTCAATCGACAACATCTTTACCTCCAACGAGCCATCACATTTGGATACCACGTCCGTAGTCAGTTAGATTACTTAAGGAAATGTGCCTAAGCTAGTTAATAATCAATTTCGACCCTACTACGCCATCCACTTGCAGCGACGGTTGTCCACTGTCAACCAGTGCATTTATATCTCCCAGAGAATTGTGGGTGTGCACCTCGGCGGGTAGCTCAAGATCCCGCTGACTATCGGTTGAGGAGCGCTATCATGTACTTGGCGAGAAATAACTGGCACGCCTTGGGTTGTCGCCAATTATACCGCTGAGCACCGTAGTAGCATTAATTATCGTCTCCCGGCACAGTATAAAAGCGCAACGCACGGTGTAAGTCGTATAGTAAGCCGATATGCTTGATAACTACCGGCGAGATTCATTGTATGGTATCATGATACATGTAGCTATGTTTTGGTGTGAGCGGCAGTCTGCCGAATTGTAGTGTACAACAGAGAACTATGGCACCTGAACGTCAAATGCATGCGTGGGAGGCAACCAACGCTGCATCCCGTGCTGAGTTCGCCTTCACGCATCGCGAGAAGGGTGCATTCGACGGTGGAGTCGTTTAGTACAGCCCTGGAGCCCGTAACAACAGCGAAATGATATCTAACGGGGCTGAGGGGCAATACTTCGTTCTCCGCCTAGCTGTATGCCACAGCAGATTTAACCAAACTCTTGTACTCGATGTAGTACAGCGCATTGCAAGTTTGCAGTTAGGCAGTGGGAATCCCACTCGCAGCGGTGGTGCTGTTCGCTACCGGCATCACTATATACACGCAAATGCATTGCTTGCAAACAGCGCGTTAGGTTACTTGACCATGGGATGTATACTGATGTGCGGGCCCGCCCTCCCTGCACTTGGCGGCGGCGGCAATACCAGGCCACCAAACACCTTCCTTGGTAGCAAGTACACGGCTCCGCTAGTCGGGCCCAGCGCGACAGCGCCGATGGAGAAGATGCACGACGAGGTCTCGACTAGATGGAGCACAATCTGCGCCGCTCTGCTTCTGTAGTGGATGTCAGCGATTTACACTTTGGTCTATGAGCTCTGCGCAGACTTCACCGTTTTACCGGTGTAGGGCCTGATGCCCAGGCCACGCAGAATCTGGACGTCGCCCCATAACGACCTCATCTGCATGCAGGGCTGCATGCAGCCCATCGGGTACTGAACAAGTCTAGCAATTTGTATGATTATCTATTTGACTCGATTTATGGCCAATTACAGAAACGTCCTTGATGAGCCACCGTTTCCAAATCGCCTTGATGAACCGCCTCATTTTCCTTGATGAAAAGCTCCACCCAGTTTCACTGCGTTCACCGCTAGCTGGAAAATTTAAGACTGGCCCTCAGGTAAGTGGACGCTCCGTAAAGTCAGCAGCCATCAGTCGGGTCGCTAGTGTTTGTGTATCCATGTAAACTTTAACGTGTAGTCTGTTCCTATAAATTAGATTCACACAGATGCAAGTCGTAAGAAAGAGAAGGTTAAGTTGCCATCGCACATGCGTATTGTGACGTACCCAATTGAGGGATAGTGGTCTGTAGAAGCAGCACGGTAAATATCACGATCTTGCATTGGATTTTCCCCCAATTGCTGTAAACCGCGTATCCAACTTGCTGGATTGGGAAATTGTAGGTCATTTTGTGAAGCGCCCATACCAATACTACGAACAACACGGCCTCCAACATCCCGTAAATTTGAATGTGAGCGATGATGTTCCAGAACCCAGCTTCGTCCAGACCATCGAACTGCGAATAAAATATGCGATTGGGCCAGTGGAAAAGAATTACCAAGTAGCAGCCTATCACAATAAATAAAAAAATCAAGTTGTGAGTAGTGGAAAAATGACAAAATAGATTGTAAAAAAAGTAGGGCGCCCTTACTGTACGCGGCAGGTATCAGCGCTTTCAATATTTCCGTCAGCAAGAAGAATTCCATGAAAAACATGATCTGCAGAACTTTATGAAGCAGGAAATGCCGCTGCTGAGTCGTCATCTGCTCAACGAGTGCTA
The DNA here is from genome assembly GCA_024679115.1 of Phytophthora pistaciae. Lineage (NCBI taxonomy): Eukaryota > Oomycota > Peronosporomycetes > Peronosporales > Peronosporaceae > Phytophthora > Phytophthora pistaciae. Next base: position 2,523 of record JAIKVE010000353.1, on the reverse strand, counting down.
GCGTCGTGGAATCCGAAGCAGCGTTAACATTTTTCGTTAGTAAAGTCGGAGAAACGGTTGCTCTCTTGAAAGAGCAAGTGGGCATAACTCCAACATTGCCCTCAGCCTGTATGGGGGCTACTCGCGTGATACTCGAAAACCGCGAGATATAGTTGGTTGCGCTTTCCTTTCTCTGCATTGAAAGCTTTGACGAGCGAAAGAGATCCGATTTGGACGGGAAGGACCTCTTAATCAGCACCGGTTGCTCCCCTAATTCCGGGTACTTCAACGCAATCATCAGCGCACAGGCGATGGCTTGCTCAGTGCTCTCGTTGGTGATATCTCGGACGTCCTTGAGCATGAGTCTCCGTCAAACAGCGACGTCAGCATCTGCACAAAGTCGACTAGGATGAGCATCACGCTGCTGGTACCCGACTGCAGATTCTGCATCATTGACGAGATGAACAGTGCGTTGGTGACGTCCACGTTGAAGGTAACGACCTCGGGCTTCTCGTCGTCTTTCCCGCATAGAAGTCGACAAATCACGTTCTTCTGGATGATCTTGAAGACTGGGACTAGAGCGGCGGCAGACGTCTGCCATTTGGCTGGAACCGTCTGAAATATTACGTTGAACGCAATGTACACGAGTCCCGTCGCCGTTGTCATGATAAGTACTGTCGAGAATCGCTTGAAACTTTAGGATTATTGCGAATAAATTCGCCCTTGGACAACTTCAGAGATAGCGCTAAAGCCCAGATCCAAGGTCCAGATATCCAAATGAGCGTGAATGGAAGTGGGTACCAAAGCAGCAATATTAGACACAGGGCGGATCCCTCGACGGCTATAGCGGCAGCTATTGCGCTGCAGATTAGAGTGCGTCTGGAGATTTCAAGTTCCGAGTATTTCGGGATGTAGTACTACTTGATTTAGCCAATTCTGCAACTCAAATAGATCCTAGTACTCTGCTTATGAGTCAACGTAATTTATCTCTGAATGATGTTTTAGCTAGTACTTCGAAGCACGTTAGTAGCCAGGTCCTAGCTAATAAGTTATATTTCTTGAATAAATCAGGGTACAAGTTCAACTTTGTCCCGAGCTCACGAATTTGAACGTGAAGTCGACGCCTGTTAGAGCACAACGCGACATAATCACTACTGAAACATTGGAGAGAAACAAAATAGCAAGCAAACTTACCGAAATGGGTCACTCGAAAGCACAGCGTGAGCATGCTCCAGACCATCAGTTTGCACTGGATCAGGAACATCTGCGTCTCCAAAACGAACGCGAGATGGTCGACCATTCGCATCCCGCAGTTGCACTTAATCACCGCTGCAAGCACTGCAAAGGACGAAATCTGTAGCAATCCAAACACGAAAACGGGAAGCACTGTAGCTCCGACACTCTCTCGCGTAATACCAGTCAACTCGGCGTGGTAAGGCGCGCTGGGGAAGTGCACCATCATCAGCATGTAGCCACTGTAAAGCACCGGAACCACAGCCTCCAGGTAGGCAGTGACAAGGACGCATTCCATGGTAAAGAGAACCTCCAGCGCTTCCCATAGAGAGCTCTTCTTTCTGGATAAATGCAACGGATTGACCACAACCGAGGCAACCGGATGGATTTTTCGGGCGTTAACAGCTTTGTCTTCACCCTTATTTTGACGCTGGATATCCGTGCGCATTTCGTTTGCAGAGTTCTCCAGTTTATCCAAAAGTTCCTCGTCTTCTGGGGATAATTGGCGTGGAATACTCGAGCGGATCCGAATACTAGGACAAAATTGTTTGTCGTACTTCACAGGATCTCTACACACCACGGCCGTGGAGACCAGAATATTCCCATTCTGTCGACTAGCTGTCGCCATTAACCCCATCCGTGTTCGGATCGTTCTCGTCTTGACGTGTAGCCCATAGATCGTGATAGCATCCTGGGATAAATCCGCTATAGTCATCGCCGTGATGGCGGCCGTGGAGGACGCACTCTGCATACATGTGGCCACGTAGATGGCATTGAAATAATCCACAGTGAAGATGGCAGCTTCCGGCATCATGTCTTCCAAGTAAATTGTGCACCGCAGTACCATGTTCTTGGCGAACACTTTAATCACAGGAAGCAGCAAGATCACCGAAAGTTGATACTGCGTGCCTTGTGCAACTCGGAACAACGCCTCGTACGCCGGATACGTGAACAAAAGCGTGAATTGTATCGTCACAAACGCCATGTATCGCATCAGTTGGTCCCGATGCAATAGCATTTGGTTGAAAACGCGAGCTCCGGTCACAATTCGGAACACGACGATCTGGACCAGATAATACATCGGACCAAACACCAGCACGAAGAACGGGACGGGAAACATGAAATGCGCCACGATCGGGAGAGCACACGCGCTGAATATGGTCGACGTACACCCAGCGACGATAGTAAGCTGGACCTTTGAGAGCGAGACGCCTTGAATGAAGTAGTACCGTGTAGTGACCGCTGCTTATTTACTTACTTTTAAGTAATAATTAAAGTATTGAAACTATGATTGGGTGTGGCTTATACTGC
>JAIKVE010000352.1:0-22241 GCA_024679115.1 Phytophthora pistaciae | reverse complement strand
CTTTCTTCTTTAGCCTACACTACTCGTGTGCACTCACTCGCTCCGATCTGCCTACCCAGTTCGACAAATTGTCTTCCTGGGCTTGCCGCATTAGTCCGCGTGTAGAGCTCGCAGTGTAGGCTTCAGCCAGACGCGGCCGCGAATCGAGATTCCACGGCCTGCCCTTCCTCCTCGTTGCCCGAGGACACACACACATCCCGCAAGGGACTAGACGCTGCCCGAAGGCAGTGCCCGCAGAGCGACGCCGAGGCTCAGCTCGGCGCCGTCTACCGTGAGGGCGTCACCCCAACCCGACCAGAATGGGGATCGTAGTAAGAAAATCACCCGGGTGCAGACGGCCGCGAAGCATGGATCCTGGATACACATCAATAGGGGACTACGAAGCTATTGGAGCGAAGCTCTTCGATGGAGCTCAGGTACTTGGACATGGAGCGCGATAAGCGATACTTCTCGCAACATTAGGAGGTCTAACTCGATACCTGCTCGCAACCAGGCACGGATGGTGCTGAGATGGATTAAAGAAGGAAGGTCCCAAGCGTGATAAAATCGCTTTCCCCGAGGAACCCAAACATAACAAATCGTTGGAGAAGAATTTGGCGATTGTTAAGACTTTGCAGCAGAATCCAAGCCTCGGCAAGCAAGTCAAGACTTTGACTAAAAATTCGGAATTTGTCAAAGAGCGTGGTAAACAGTTTCATATAAACGCTCTTGCGAAAAAATCGGCGCGTTTACTGAGAAACCCATGAAGGACGTCGCGGTGGAAGTGGCAAAAACCACTTCTACAAGTAAGGTGGAGGGCGTGAAGGACTGGGCGATGAATATAGCTTCGCTACTCGTGTTCCGTGCCTTTTTGGTTACTGTACATACAGGACCACATTAAAATGTATCTGTTTTTGTGCTTAAACAACGACTTGCCCAGTTTACTCAAGTATTCGCTTCAACTGGTGCTTCCGCCACCTCCGCATCCTTCCAGTGCTGGGTAGCGAGGTGCCGACCTGGCTTCCTTCGTGAAGAAACTCTCGTAGCAGCGAGGGCATTCGTAGAACCACGGGAACGGGTCGTTGTTCAGACAGAGCTAGATTTGATATTAGTCTGAACTGCATCCGCCAGTGCGCACTTCAACAAGTGGTACCAGAATGGTCCATCTTTTTAGTCCGGGGGACTATTTAGTCTTTACGTGGACCATATAATTAACGTAGCATATCAGTTTAGTGTAGTATATACAACACGTAAATTCCGAACTTATCCTTTGCCATGGCGTCGTCGGGCCTGCTCTTCCAGGGCACTGCGTGGCTGCTGCTGGAGGGGAAGACCACGTTTTACTCGCCTCGCTACAGCGAGGAGTCCCTGTGTGTTAGCAGGCAACTGCTCCCGTTCTGGAACCAGCCCCAAGTGGTGCTGCAACTGGGCCAAACCGAGTATTTGGTGCTCAATTCCAGTCCGGCGGACGCGTCCAAGCGCAGCGGAGACCCCAAGGAGACCAAAAAGCTGCTACAATTGACTGTGCGGCCGCTGGACGACGTGCGTCGCGCCCAATTGTACCAAACGGCAGCGCGCGCTCAAGTGCTCGAGCTGTTCGTGGATGTGGAGCACACGCGAGAGCGACTGCTGCGATGTCTGCGAGGGGAGACGCAGCAGCAGCAGCAGCAGGAGAAGAAGGAAGAGGAAGGGGCTGATATTGAGCCCGGTAAGAGGTTGCTGGACGCTGCCTTTGCAGCCCTGGAGAGGGCGCAACAGAGCGAGGATAAAGCGGCAGCTCTGGGGCTGTACAAGGAGGCGGAGAGGGGGTTCTACGAGGCGGAGAAGATGGTGCCTGATGAGCGGTCGAGGGAGTTCCTGCGCGCGAGGAGAGGCGACCTGCAAAGGACCATACGAGATCTGGAGAGAGAGGTGGTGAGAAGGGAGGTGTCGGCTGCTGCTCCTGTCGCTCCTGCTCAAGCGATTGCGGCTCCGAGAGCACCACGAGTCGAGGAGGAGGTGAAGGCACCGCCGACGATGGACATCAGCGCGCGGTTGGAGGAGCTGCGTCGGTTTGCTGCACAACAGGACGCATCGGAGGTACAACAGGAGAATCGGACGGCCTTGGCATCTCGACTGGCGGCGTTGAAGAATGAGAGGGCTGGGCCGGCACCCCCTATAGATGATTTGGCAGAGCGACTCCGGCGACTGCGTGGAGACAATGGGCCAGCGGACGTTGGGTCTGCCGTTGGAGGCGGAAATGTTGAGCGGAAGAGCGCGGTGGATCGTATTATCGAGCAGGTGACCGACGAGATCGCGTTGGGTATTGAGGACGATGAGGTGGACGACGAAGAGGAGGGGCTGGAGGAGAGCGACAGTGAAAGCAAGAGTGAGGCTTCGAGCAGGTCAATGAGCTCTCACAGCAGTAGCGAAAGCGACGAAGGTAGAAAACCCAGTAAGCAGCGTTGAAGTCCGAAGAAAAGGTGAAGAGCAGCAGATCTGGCCCACATCCAAGGCATGGGACGTTGGCAGACCCCCTAAAAATACGGTAAGAAGTTGTGTGCACCATGCCTTCATTCTCGTTGCCGTTTATCTTCTGCAAGGGTGATCATTCAATCTGCCGAGAGCGAAGCAGAATGGAGCATGCTGTTCATCTCGATGGCGAAAGACTTCTGTCTGTGCTGGAATCAACCGTTCGAGACCTGGAGCTGATCGCGACACTGCCGGAGAAGGAGCCTCCTAAATCCACTGCTGCGTTTCAGTCTGAAACACAGGAGGCGCTGCATCGCCAGGTAAAGTAAAGTGCCGTCCCTGCCCCTAACTTTTACCCCATCAAGCTAACTGATGACTGTGCTCATGGTTTCTTCCAGTTTGTCGTCGAAGCCTCGCTCCTCCATTTCATAGCGCGACAAAGATTGCAAGAGGGAGAGCGACCGGAGACGGAGGAGGATGGCGAGGACGGTGAAGAAGAAGACTTGCAGCAGATTGATACGCAGTCAATGCTTCCCGGTCCAGTAGCAACGGGTTTGTGCCCCAAGAGCCTGCATCAGGTACTCAAGAAACTGAAGGTAAGCTTCAGGTGGTCACTGATTCCTAGGAAATGCGCAGCTAGTCACCGTGCTCACTACATTATTTTACTCATGCACGACAGGAAGACCGAACAGCACGGGACGCGCTGCGGAAGCTCAGCTCAACGAGCGTCTCACCGGCGATTTCTCAATTGACGCAGGCCTGGCTGCAGCTGATCATCAACACGGATACAGCTCTGTCCACCAGCTTTGAGCAGGACGAACGGTTTGCGTCGAGCTTGCGTGATAGCATGCTACGGCTCCGCGAGGTGGAAGATGACCGAGACCAGTTGGCATTCGAGCTCGCCCAGGCTCGTGAAGCACGCGTGACCATGAACCAGAAGTTCACAGCTCAGCGTACTCGCCTGGAAGCTCAACTTCGAGACACCAAGCGAGCTGCCGATGACGTTCTAGGCCCCACCGCGCGCGATCGAGAGGAGTATTTGCAGGCGGCGCAGTCCAGCTTCGAGACGCAGAAGTCGAACGCGCAGGAACAGCTCGAATCTATCCAACGCACGATAGCGCGAGTGACGCAGGCCAGTCAGCAGGCAGAGGCAGACGAGCGAAAGCATGCGCAACACGATGCGACAGAGCTCCGGGAGCTTGTAGAGCGCTACCATGACGATATGGTGAAGCTGGACGCTGAGATCGAGCAAGAGCGAGCCGAGCTGGAGCGTCTTGACGCAGCGAACTCGAAGTTTGCGACGCACTTCGCGCGTATCGACACAGACCGTCGCCACATGATCGAAGAGCAGCGCGCGATTGACCTCGCCGAGCGCCTCCGTCGGCTCCGTGAAGCGAATTTATTCGGCTTCATCCTCAGAATCCAGGCCGTGGTGCGGGGATTCCTCACGCGGCGGCAGATGCGTCTGGAAGCTCAGCGCAAGCGGCGCAAGTCTAGGAAAAAAGGCAAGAAGGGGAAAAAGAGAACTACCGGTACGAGTCCGAGGCGGAAGCAGCCGACCAAGAAGACCAGCGCCAAGATCCGTACCAAAAAGGCTTGAGCTGGCGAATATCATTCAGCTATTTCTTCTTCTTCTTGCCCCCGCCCTTCTTCTTCTTTTTCTTCTTCTCCATTTCAGCCTTAGCCGCGAACTCGGCAGCCTTGCGAGCTGCAATCTGCCGAAGCCGATCCTCCTCCATCTTAAGAAGTCGCTGTCGCTCTTCTTCGAGCATCGCGCGGTCCTGCTCACGCTCCAGCTTTCGTTTCTCCATCCATTCCTCCTGTACACAGCCACAAGAGAACAAAACACATCAGTACCATGATCAATAATTGCTGGTCGACTGCAGCGACGTACATCTTCCTGTCGTTTGGCCAGTTTGTCCTGACGCTCGCGCTCTTTGTCCGCTGCCTTCCACTGCGCCTCGCGGAACTTGAGCTGCTGAAGCTGCTGTTGCTCGAACAGCACACGGTTCTTCTTGAGCTGCAGGTCGAGCGAGACGGCGTCTGCCGTGCCGATACGGTTGTTCCCCACGTCCAAACACACCAGCGTGGTGTTGCGAGCAAGACCAAGCGCCAACTGCTTCCCGCCTTCACCTCCCAGTCTGGTTCGCCATAGGTTCAGCGTGCGCAGCGTCTTGTTCTTGGTGAGCATGTTGCCCAGCGCTGCCACCCCGGAAAAGTCCTTCTCTTCGTCTGTCAACGGGTTGCTCTCAAGGGTCAGGTACTCGAGACTTTCGTTAGTGCTCAAAGCTTCGGCCAGGTCCTTGGCAGCCAGCGGGCCCAGGCAATTGCTCTCGAGTTCAAGACGTCGAAGTGACGTATTCCGCTTCAGTAGCAGCGCGAGCCATTTCCCTGTCGCGTCGTCGAGTGCGTTTCGACTCAGATTGAGCGACCGCAGCGAGTGCGTAAACGCCAGCGTCTTGCAGAGAGCTCGAGCCCCAATGCTGCTGACGCGGAGGTCCGCGTGCTTCGGGGTCTCGTCGGCTTTGGCGAGTCCAAGCCACACTTCCAGCTGCGGGTTCTTGGCGATCTCCTCGACTTCTTCTCGTACCTCCTTCTCGCGCTCTTGCCTTCGGCGGTGCACGGTCTCGCGGAGATAACTTTTCGCGGCGAATTGAATCTTCTGCTGCATGCGCGACTCCTTCTCCGACGCGTGTTCACGGTTGAACTCTTCTTGCAGGCGAGCCGCGTCGTCATTGTAGAAACCCTTGGGCTGGATGCCGCGGTCGATCATCTACACGCACACGAGTGTATCATTAGTATTCAACGGGTCCCAAGCCACTTCAAAAGCACACCCGTACCTCCCGGCGGATCTCGTTCTGCGCAAGGGCAAAGGCGTCCGGGGGAGCGCTGTCGTCTGGCGTAACACGAGCCATGATAGCCTCCCGGTCCACCGCTGACAGTCGTGAGATGTCGACGTCTGCATCGTCGTCCAGTGCCGGCTCCTTGCCGCCCATGCCGAGCCCTGACGAAAGGTCCAGCATCTTGGACGCCTTCACGCAGCTTGCTCGCTTAGGTGCCTCTTGCCTTGTCCGCTGGTACCGACCTTTCACGAGGAGCGTTGAAAACAATCAAAAACAACAAAAACCGCATTGCGCCTGCATAACACACACAAAGTAGTCATCTGCAACAGTACTGGGGGATGTTCTATCTACAGGCATCTATAAATTGGGCATTTCGAGCGATCGCACCAAATCCTATCTCGAAAAAATGCCCAGAATAAGGGATTTTTTAAGGGCAATTCAGCGGGTTTTGCTTTGCTTTCTAACACTCCTTGCCTTTAGCTGACACATGATAGTCGATTTACATGCTAGAAAGAACGCACTTGGCTATGCGCAGGGACAGTGGAGTCACCGCGCACAATGATCAAGTGAGGATGGCACCTCACCTGTGCCACTGCGGGTATACAAACCAACTTGGAAACTAACCTGAGCGACTAGAATGGAGTTACTTCATGTCATCAGCTACTTGATGCTAACAGCTTGAACCCTGCCTGTTAATAACAAGTGCACTACTGTTTAAATACTACACTGATAAGGTACATGCTAAGTCCATAGTGACGATACTGGAGGTAATCAATGATACAAGTGTTGGCTGCTATAGTAGAACAACCGTATACACAATTCGTAATCATGTATTGTGAATTCCGGCCAAATTTGCCGATTCGGGTCGGTTTTGAGGCCCCTGTCCAATCGATCTATACAAACATCAAGTCATTTAGCGAATCGCCGGCCCACAAACATATGGTTCTGTGCCCGCATGTCAAGCCCAATCCGTACTTAGTAGGGACTCATGATTCATAGACAGGCCGACCATAGTCAACCCAAGTGCTCCTGGCGATTCGCCGGCGGTTTGCCCGGATCGATTCAATCCGCCCGGCTTGGAAAATTAGAGTAGAACTCACAATACACCGTAGCTTCACTCGCGTTTGAGCGGTTTGCAACTGAGCAGAATGATCTAAATCTACGTGCTGCGTTGAGAGCGGCAAAGTATAACACGTTTTGCGGTCTACGTCACACTGACAGCTGATTATCTGTGTATCCATATGTCCATTTATCTTGCAGTTTGTATGATGTCATATCAATGCCCATTCCTGGACCTAAAAAAATGCCCAATCTTGTCTACATTGGTACATTCTGGCGTGTGCCCGATTTATAGATGCCTGTCTATCTATCTTCATTGCTACATGATACGAGGCCCCTACTCCACCAGCTCCGGCTCCTTCTTCACGATATCCTACTGCCAACGCCAGTGTTCATTTATTGCAGATTAGGTTAGAGTTGCTTCTTGGACATCACTTCTACCATGGTCGACCGGGCCTCCTCATCTCCGGTCCCGCCGAAAGCCCCATTGTACGCTGATGATCCGAATAACCGTACGCTCACAGTGCCCACATTGATCAGACGCCTGATGAAACAATCTCATTACCCTCACGGGTGGAAGATTGCAAAAAATATTACCATGGAGATCAACGGGAGAAGAGGAACTGTTTCCAGTGGGAAAAATCCGATCTTTCTCGCAAAACGGAGGCATCGTCAAATCGCTGGTCGTCTTTGATCATGGCACGAACGAGCTTTCCGTATGCAAGGAACGTGCACAACTCATCGTTTCTTCCGGACAATCGGAGCTGGATGTCATTTGCAGTGTAGAGGTCTTTAGCAGAACCGCCAAATCTTAAAATGTGTGTTCAACAGCTGGTCGAATCCACCAATCTTGCAGTGAAACCCGCTGGTTCCACAAGTTGATTTGCCCAAAACCCACGAGTCGAACAAGCTTTTAACTATGCAGTGTTGAAAACAGGCTGTTTGCTGTCGCTAGTAAATCGCATCTATACCGCCCTTAACTCGAGCAGATATATAGTACTTTTCTAAGTTTGAGCCCCAGTTCACCTCCTCTTTGCCATGACATCAACGCCTATACCGGCGATCACGAGTCGTAATATGCAAGCGATATCAGCGACATCAGCACGCACGCAGAAAGAAGCCCCCCCCCCCCAGCTCAATAGGACACCGCTGCAGTAAGCTGGTCAGACAGCGACGAATGCGACGAGGACGGCGCACAGATGCTGATACTACGTCGACTCACTCGGGGTCTTTGTCGGCACCAAAAGAAAACGCATTTATTACGCATATGGTACGAAACCAGTCATAGTGATGACTGCATTGTGGCTGCCGTCTCATCGGGGTTTTCTACCACGAAGTCGCTCGTCGTCTGCACTGTAAAAGTGTGCGTTGAATCATCTACGCCATCGACGTATAGCTCTCCCGAGCTCGACGAATAGTCGGACGAGCCAGCGTAGTCAAATAGTGCATCAACCCACAGCGATCGACGCTCGTTGCTACCGTAGAACTGGTTGCGGTCGTTGGCTGTTCCAATAGTATTAGCGATGAGCCATCGTCCGTTGCCTATCTCTGGGAACGGTTCTTGGTCCGTCACATCTTTCGCAAAGAACACTGAGGCTGAGCCCTGCCTACCAGCGGCATCAAGACTTGACATCTTACGGTATGGACCGATGTGGGGGATCACCGGGACATACGTTTGAGATCCAGACTGCCGATCCGAAAAAGCGTCGCCTGTGTCATACTCGAGGTAGAGTCGAGGGGCATCCGATACGTCCATGTCAACATTCATGTGTACTGACACACCGCCAGAACGACTACCAAGAGGTCCGATGAACTCTAACGGGCTATCAAATGACGAGTGTAGCGACTAGTTTCGATTTGATAAAGCGCAGCTAGCTACCCTTGTCAAGCTATTCGACCTCGGCGCCATTCGAACCTGCTTGTCGACAACAACAACTTTTATTGCCAGCGAAACCCGATCTGCAACGGAGGTCCAGACACGAGCAGTATCACCATACTGGATTGCATAAGCCTTCTGCAGGATCACCTCCCGCATGAGCTCTTTGTCATTTTCGTCGGAGAAGCGAAAAACCATGCCGACAGTCGACTCCTGCTGCCTGCTGCTGCTAATCCTTGAGATGGCACTTCCAAAATGAGGCCGAGACATATGGCGTCTGGTAGCACTTCGCACAGTTCTGCTATAGATAGGATGAAAACTTGGTGGGTTGGGCCAACTACAACAGTTGATTGTGAAACCTACTTGGCTCAGCTAAAAACCTCTATTACCCATTATTGTCCTGTTTTGAAATCGTTTCGCCGCAATAACATCGTTTCTTCTGGACAGGATCGTGTGGTTTAGCAGACGGGTCAAAACCGGTTAGCTTCCCCGTCCCACACCAACAACACCTACACTACAGGGAGCTCAGGCTTGTCAGGTGATCCGAAGATCGCCCAGTCCGTTTCCAGTGGTGCGGTGGTTACCCAGGCACCTGCCAAGTCGTCCCAGGAGCCGTGTCACGAGCACACCGCACGCTCCCCCTTCTCTTGCCGACCCTCTTGTCGCTTCTTCTCCTTCTCCTTCTTCTCCTCTTGACCCGTGCCCTCCACCAAAGGATGGACGGCGGCTCTCGCCTTTACGGGGCGTCGATGCAAAACCGCACCGGCTAAGTCGGGGGCGGGCCGAAAACCCGCGCTCGTACGCTCAGCGAGCTCTTCGCCAGGGGTGGAATCCAGATAACCACTACACACACTCGCTCTTGGACTCACCGGGCGACCGAGAATACTTCCGTCACTTCGGATAGCCGATATCAGCGGTGGTCATGATCTACCCCCACGGGGGCGGTCGTACCTTGAAGAGACGCCGCGTGCGGCTTGTTTAGGACCTCGAAAATTCCACTCTGTATTTATCTTTGCTTTGTTGGACTCAAAGGCCCTTCCCTGGGGTTCCTATACAAATATCTAATCCAATACTAAAACCAAGTCTAATAGCTCGCCGACCCTTGACTCAGCGACCTTTGAGTTCTTTGAGATCTTGTGTCGTCGAAACTCCTTGAGTCGGTGGCAGGTGTATACGCTTGGACCGAATCAGCTACAGCCACCGACCTCCGGACTCAGAAATCGCTATACCACAGCCGTTGTCTCGCGCACAACGCCAACAGCCGTCGACGTCGACACCATGCGAGAGGTTGTATTTCTCGCTGATTTGTCAGCTAATAGTTGTAGAAACCTTCGAAGCACTATGGACAGTAACTAGTTAGTTGATGTTGTCGTATCCGCCGTCCGCAATGATTTAGCTGCGTCCTCGAGGGTAGATTATTAAACGGGTCGTCTGCGAGTCTGGTAAGGCCGCGGGTCAGTGTAACTCATATCCAGATCCGTGAATATCTTTTTTTGTATTTGCACCCGTTTGTACCGAACACATGGTACTTCGTTTCTCTCCTGTTTTTTTTTCTAAATAACATGTGCTATCATTTCGATGCATGAAGGCAAGCCTGCACTTGGTCGTCTTGTAACGTCTTCAGCGATATCAGATAGCCCTCTAAGAAACGAAGATATGAAGCGACCGCACTTTCAAAACGAGAACGACGTACATGTAACAATAAATCGGTAGAATGACCGTGTTACCATGACTAGGTAGAATGAGCCACTGGAGCTCCGCAAACTTCAATATCCGTAATAATAACTTCCCGTGATATACTGTAATAACTAATTGGCCCTCCATCCTCAATTTCGTGCAATATAGAACATATCGAGCATCCCAAAATTATATAAAACCGGTGGCTAGTACGACACGGCCCAACGATCCATAGAGACTACCAGCTAAGAGAAGAGATATCCGCTGCGCAGCTCTCCCCACTTCGCAATTTTCTTCATGCAGCCCACCCCGCCATACCCAAGCCTCCCGCCTCCGATGTCTTCGATCCCGCCTAGATTACTCGCCGCTATTCTCTTCGTGCCCGCGGAAGGCGATTACTTCCAGTGTCGACTGTGTTTCCTGGGCCGGAAGCAAGCTCGTGGAACTGGGTCCACGAACCTGGTCGAGCACCTTCACCGCTGTCATGCCACCATGTACGTGGACAAGTTCCGCTTCACCCAAAGGCGTGAAGGAAGCCTCGACGCATTCGTGAGAGCTGGCGAGTTTGCGCGGACCGTCTACAACTGGCTCGACTGAGTCATCATGGAGAATCGAGAGCGGAGCATGTACGAGCAGCCCAAGACGCGAAAGTACACGCACCTGGCTCCTTTGAGCATCAACACGCTCAAGAAGCACTTGTTCGGTTTGGAGGACGTCGTACGAGGAATCGTGAAGCAGCGCCGTTCCGATCAGTAACTTGGCTTTGCGGTCGACGCGTGGGCGGAAGACGACAACCATTTCATCGCCATCATTGCCCTCGCCTCGACGGACAAGTACCTGCTCGCGTTTTCAACGCTGGCGGACGAGTCTGACATGAGCTCTGATGCGATCATCGAGCTGTTTGACTACGTACTCGACGTATATGACATCGAAGCCGCTACGGAACTTTTCTTCTACGTGTGCGACCATGCGTCCGTCAACGTCGCTATCGCGAAGAAAACTTGCGTTCCGATGATCGGATGAGCTAGCCATCGGATGAACCTGGACCATGCAAGCCCTCATGGAGGCATACGATGAGAAGGTAAACACACTGATGGCCAAGCTCAACACGATCAAGAATCGGGAGGCAGATGCCCTCATGCCCGGCTTCCGCAACGTTACCCATTGGAGCAACACGTTTGCGATGATAGACCACTACTTCGCGATCTATGCCAAGCTGGACCGCGTCGACAATGAGCTGGTCGATTTCATCCCGACCCCGCGAGAAAACGTCCGCCTCGAGGAGCTGTATGAAAACTTGAAGAACCTGGAGAGCGTGGGCAAGAAGCTTCAGACGTCTAGCGTGTCTTTGCCGGACGTACGAATGCTTTTCGACCATGTCATGAACCCCTATCCTACTACAAAGTCTCAGCTGGCGGCTACGTCGACTCTGGTGAAGTCTCCCTTCGAGAACGGCATCGTCAAGCTTCTCACTGGAAAGCGGCGGTCGCTTACCCGTGGAGAGCGTTTGTCCGTGGCAAAGCTGCTACAGTCAGATGTCGCGACTGCGCTTGACGAGCCAGAATATTCTGCCACGAAGAAGCGCTCGTTCGCCGAAGCTGCGCTGGCGGATGAGAGTGCCGCTCCAGAGCAAGTTGACTTGCGGTGGGTACCGCCGACTTCGAATGACGTCGAACGCCTGTTTTCGCGAGCTGGTATCATCTACTTGCGTCTCCGCCGCAGCCTTAACCTGATGCCGCTGGAAACGGTGCTGTTCCTACAGCACAATCGCAGACTGTGGGACACCAGTGTTGTTGCTCAAACTATTGAGAACAACTGCAAGAAGCGCCGGCTGTAAAGATATTTTTTGGCTGCAGAGAGAGATGGCAATAAACGTGAATAATCAAATGTTCAGGTGTAAAATCTTATATTTGTGTAAAAATGTGAATATTCACACTGAGGTAGATGGTGTAGGCTGTATAGGTGTTGGTCGGAATCGGTGTGCGCGGCGGGAGGGTTCTCGAGGTACCCCCCCCCTCCTCCTCCTAAATCCACTAGGCGTATCGGTTCTGCTTCATTCCGCTGGTCCCACAGCGGTGGGATATGAGAGCGACAAGGCGATAGTGATGGATACTCACATGTACATGTCATAAGTGGCCCAAAAATAAAAAATAATTCCATTATTTATTGGCGGGGCCGCGGACCTGCAATCAATCTCACACTGCATTGTGAGGAGCCCTGATGGCGCCGACCCGCTCGTGATCCCCGATCCAGAATTCATGAACACCATGACGCTGCTGCAACTCGCGTACGTCCGAGGCAGCTTCGCTTTAGCGCAGGAGCTTAAAGAGTGGGGGAGTGACGTCGCCCTCACGCTGTTCCATTTGGTTGCGGCTCGCAACAACATCAAAGCTATACGCAAGTTCATCGCGCGCAAAACGGACGTGGATTGTCTGGGTGAAATGGGCTACATTGGACTCAACTGCCGCACACCGCTGCATTGGGCTGCCATCAGCAGGTCTAAGGCGGCCGCAGACGCGTTGCTGAAAGGAGAAGCCGACCCAAACTTCCAAATCGCTTAATGCATGTAACGTAATGTATTACGTTTTCGCGTTGCCGCACACTCAGACTATGCTGTCACTAGGCTTAACTTGATTATTGTAGTACTGTTTGAAATTCATTTTAGCAAATATCACCGTAATGTCTAAATTTTAAAAAGTCGAATATATCGCCCTGCTTCGAAAATAGGGCCCTGTATAATAATATAACGCCGCGTACAGTACTAATAGGTATTACACGTTAATACATTCAATTTGTGCACGTGGCCGGCTTTCAGCTGCAAACAAAAACGCAAGTAATAGAAACTTTTTCCAACAGCCAAAAAGACCGTGAAGGAGTTCCGATACGCGGAAATAGACCGTAAAATCAGAATCTACGCCCGATTTTACCCCTTCTATAACTATCGTTATAGGTTTTATGCATGCAAGCATTATGCTTAAAATCATGCATTGTTTTCGATCTCCAAATTCTATATAGTTGTTCCTTCGTTTTGAAATTGTTAAAGTTCGGCTGACCTACGGAGACCCATAAGTTTGTCACCTGATCTGAAAGAATGAAGGAAGTGATGATGATGTGGGAGATGAGTACGAAGAGAAGGCTGAGCTACTCGGCAAAGTCGATGAGTTGTCGCTACAAGTGGGGCGCATGGGTACCCAGCGCCCCGTGGTGCGCAATTTGACTGCCGAGCCCGGCAATGATACGGACGACGAAGATCAAGCAGCCGCGCAAGGGGAAGGTCCGCCCCTGATCCCGCGAGCGACGAGGAATGCTGATACGCCGAGTGCCAACAAGGTTCTGGGGAGACTCGGCGAAGAGACGAGAGCCCAAAGCGAATGAATGATGATGTTTGCTCCAGTAGCGATGCACCTAATTATTACCCAAAGTCCGTCCAAGGCTTGGTGTCCGGGACAATACGTTAAACCATCACCCGAGCCGGCCTCTTCCGCTCCAAGGCCGTGGCGATCGCGCAAGAGATGGTACTGGGCACAAGTTCCAAACGAGAAACGCACTCCGCTCCTTCCGGGAGGGGGTCTACTTGGACCCAACGCAGCGTGAACGAAGCTGTCGAGCGCATCTCCGATGCGATGAAGGCAGGTATTCTGAAGCATTATACCAGCGCAACAGACCTCGTTGCGGCGAACACCGTCTGTATCTCTCTGTCGTCGGCTGGTGGAGATGTGAGCCTGGCTATGGAGTGTGGGGTGTAGTGATTTGGCGGTGAACGAGCATCGGGCTGACGACCAAGCTTCAGTGGCGACCCGAGTCATCGGGACATGTTCAGCGATGTTTGGTGGATGCTGATTGGCCATTCTGGACCGGTGCCGAAGACTCGTCGACACCCATGCTCGAGATCCAGGGCTTCAAGTACGATCCGAACCTACGGCGAACTTTGGCCCAATATCCGCCCTTAAGGCGGCCGTTCGAGCCCCGGCGACTGCTCAAAGTCAGGGAACCCCTTCATCGTCCAGTAGAGTCATCGAGAGGCCTCTTGGGGCGTCGAGGAGGCTCTGAAGAGTCGGGTGGTTACCTTGGAAGATCCAAAACGGACGCGTTTAGACTAGATATTTGTATTGAACCATAGGAAAGAGAAGATAGAACAGATAAGCCCTTTGGGCAACAATGAGAGAACAGCTTTTCCTCTCAACCACTCGAGGAAGACGTCCGAGCTATCGGTGAGTACACGTAGCATTTGGATAAACCTGTTGGTAGGATTATGACTGCCGGTGGACGCGCCTACTAGAATCGTAGCGAGCGTTTACCCGTGGTCAGGCCAAGAGAAGAGAGTAGTGGCCGAGTATTGAAGAGCGACGAGTCGTCGCCGAGTAGTGGAGGAGCGAGAGCGCACTCCCTTTATCCTTCCCGCCGGAGTATAGCTCCAGGCCTCTGATCGGGATCGAGCCATTGCTGCAAGAGCCTCCTGATCTGTTCCCTCGGACTCGGATCCTTCCCCGCCAGTGCACTCTCGATCTGGATCAGTCCACTCTCGATCGTCTCACAGAGCCCGTCGTCCTCGTACCCGATCGACGGGATCGTCGCATCCAGGATCACCACCCGGTTCTCCACCATCGCCTCCAGGATCGCCACCCGGTTCTCCGCCGGGATCGCCCGGGGCCCGGTGTCTCGGGCGGCGCGCATCAGGCGCAACTCTCCATTCGCCTGGAGGAGGTCGGCCTGCAGTCGATCCATGGCGGAAGTGGTCCCGGCGGGAGGTGTTGGCGTCGGAACGGCCGGAGTAGCGACGGTCGCCGGAGATCCCCGCTGAGCCAAAGCCGCTTCGGCCGTTTGGAAAGCCCTTCGAGGCTGCCTCGCGTGGTGGCCAGCTCATGGTTCACCATGTCCAACTCGTGTTCTTGACCGGAGACTTGCGATCGAAGGTCCGAGATGTCCGACTCGACGAGATCTAGCCGGTGGTCGAGACGATCTCGTTCGGCGATCGCGTCTACGAGCTTAGTCTGCGCACGGTTCAGCCGACGCTCCAGATCATGGATCTCCGCCGCCTGTCGGGTGATCTGACCACGTAGATCTTGGATCAGCTGCGGGGCTTGTCCCTGGGCGCTGAGCTGGAGGTCGCTCACTTCGGTCTGCAGGCGACGGATCTCGTCTTCCTGCGATCCGCGATAGCGTTCGAGGTCCTGAAGGTTGGCCGTCAGCTCGCGAACGGTGTCGTCCAGGCGCGTGCGATCGCGGATCATGGTGGATCGCGAGGCGTAGGCGCACGCCAGCTCCTGTTCCAGTCGAGCGATGCGGCGAGCCGCGTCCGGAGAAGCCGCAGTGTGTCGAGAGGTGGTCGAGCGCGTCGATCGGGGCGTCGAGTGAGCCGATCGAGGCGAGCCCTGCGTCGAGGCGTCGCCCTCCGACGGGCTGGGCGGCTGTGCACAGGCCCAGTGATCTGCAGCTGTCGCAACAGCATCGAAGGCCATGGATCAGTTTCAGCCTGGGTGAGCGCCCTGGGGGCGTTGAAACCCGGGATCATGGTGCCGATCGGGAATAGCGGCGGCATCAGAGGACGGGGCCCGGGCGATCCCGGCGGAGAACCGGGTGGCGATCCTGGAGGCGATGGTGGAGAACCGGGTGGTGATCCTGGATGCGACGATCCCGTCGATCGGGTACGAGGACGACGGGCTCTGTGAGACGATCGAGAGTGGACTGATCCAGATCGAGAGTGCACTGACACGACGGAAGGCGATCGCGAACGGGTTGGCGTCGGATGAGCGCGAGCTGGCGATGCAGACTGACGGCGACGGGCCTCTGATCGGGATCGAGCCATTGCTGCAAGAGCCTCCTGATCTGTTCCCTCGGACTCGGATCCTTCCCCGTCAGTGCCAGACTTAGCAGGAGACGACTCCTCCTCTTGAGACTGGTCTGCCTCCCCGGATCGGTGGGATGAACTCGACTCCTCTTGGTCGGACCCCCCCCTTGGGACTGATCCGCCTCTTGGGATCCACGTAACGGACTCGACCCCTCTTGATCGGACCCCTCTTGCTTGTGCTCTTCATCCGGGATCTCGATGATCTCACGTCGATCAGAAGGCGGGGGGCTCTCGGCAGGTGGCTTCTCGGCGGGTTGATCTTCGGTAGGCGGGTTCTTGGCAGGAGACTCCTGGTCGTGATCCGGCAGCGAGAATGTGGGCGATGGAGATCGAGTGGGAGACCGACTTGGTGATCGACTGCGTGGCGGAGGCGCCGATCTCGAACGGTTATGGGCTCGCCGGGTGGGATCTGGAGAACCCGAGGGACTGCGACTGCGGCGGGCTGGTGTGATCGGTCTACACAGGCGTAGTCCTATCCATCAAGCCACGCTGGATAGGGTGTCTGCTACATTGGCATGATCCAGTCGACGCTGACCCATCATCTACTCCTACCCGAGGGTTGGCTCTTTCCGCTCGCAATTCGGGGCGTTCGACGGCCCGTGGCTGGGACTGGTTACCGGGACGACCTGATCACCGGACCGAACATCACCGCGTTACTGGCTGCCCGCCCAGGCCTCTGCATCCGCGAGAGAAGCCCAGCAGACTCGGGACGCCCTCGATCAGGCCAATCAAGATCGCGACGCCGCACTTCGAGAGAACGCCGATCTTCGTACGTAGACTTGCCATAACCCTCTTTCTGCCGCTGATCGTTACTTACACCGTCGTCGTGCAGCAGGATCATGCCTCGAAACTGCTCAACAGGTGATCCGTGCCCAAGATGCCCAATTCGTCGACGTCCAGAACGCTTATGCCATGTTATGGCGTGTCAGCGACAGATCCAGTGAAGATGGACTGGGCGGCGGTGTGCTCATTCGGAGCGATCTGTGTCGGAGTCGGCAGATTGGAGAATGAGCAAGAATCAAGTGTCCGAAGTGAGCCGCCGTGCGACCCAACTTACGGACAGGGGGCGGTTGTGGTGAAGTGCTGAAGAGGAAGAAAGCCATCATGTCAGTTGAAGTGCGCAGGACCAAGACTGATAGCGGAACTTCGAACGACATACGGGTTCTGACGGAGCAGCATACGGATCGAGGCAAATCTCCGATCGACATACGGGTTCAGGCAGATCGGCGATCGACATACGGGTTCAGGCAGATCGACGATCGATCCGGATGGGAAGCACATGGCGGCGAAGCCGGGACAAGAATCCAGTAGCTGTTTAGTTGTAGGATCAGAGATAAGATGGTAGCGGTAGAGAGACCCCCAGCTAAACATAAATCAGAGCAGAATTTGCACCAGAGACCACAAGTCCCCTCAAGTCTCCAAGTCCCAGGAACTACATTGGCCTCGGCAAGCGTCGACACTTTGGGTAGCGAGCTAGCGGTACGGCTAAGACTGGATTAATACATTGGCCAGCTTGACCTACTCTAGTGATCTATTTCTTGTGTGCAAGTCCTCGATCGTCCGGATACTGCTTGGCCGGCGATCGTTCTCCTCTCGATCAACCTCGATCCCGCTATAGGAAGCGGCAAGCAACTCAGGAAAGGAAGGAGCACACCCGAAAAGGCAACCACAGGCCTTGGATCGACTCCAGGCCGACCGATTGCAGCGAAGAACCCTCGATCGGAGCGAATAACCGGACACAGAGCGAAGATTCCCGTGCTGCTCCACAAACTACCCCCGCGTCACGCCAAGACATTAGATCTTCACCAAGTGCTGCATCTTCGGATCCCCGAGAGAGCAGATTCAGCCCGCCGACGGGTACACAAGGTGAGAACAAGTCCAGCCGATCACGGATCATTGGGGGACCCCCTCCGTTAGTCGGTGTCTGGGCGCTAGTGGGAAGCTCGATCAGGCCTTAACCAGATTTTGGCCGATCCCGCTACACCACAGAGCCGCCTGGATGTCGCGCTGCTCGATCACCATGTGCTCGGCTCCGTCATGTTGCGATAGCTTCGGCGAACTTGATCCAGCGGTCTGCGCGTGTGCGTCTCCTTTCGGGGCTTGCTCCGCTAAATAAACCTCGTAGAGCTCTTTCAGCAGCGCAGGCTCGTGACGTTGGAGCTCGTTTGGGTTGTCTTGGAACGCGCTGAATTGAGTCGTCTTGCTCAAAGCGTCGTAGTTCAATGCCTTGTTGCTGTTCCTCGCAGCTGTGTACCTATCCGCCCACACACGCTTCTGGTAGTTTGCAAGCTTGTACCGATCAGCTGCCGTGCGCCGTGGGCCTTGTCGTTCCTCGCCCTTTTCTTCGTCAAGCTTCTTTTGTAGAGCCAAGCACGTGGACCGGAGCGCGCGCTTGGGAACCAGGGGAATCGCCTCTCCATCTTGAGTCGTCATCTCGTCCTCCGACGCACCCGCGGCGCCCAACTCGCCCGTCGTCCCCTTGGATCCTTGGCCTACGCTATACACCCTGGACGATAAAGGCGTTCACCCGCCTCGCCTCACTTCTCGGCGAAGAAGCTCTTCTACTCGGTGTCCAGTAGCTGCATACTGAGCTGCCCTTCGTTGCTCGAGTCGATGAGGCGAGCTGCCTCCTCCTTGAGTGAGCGAGCCAACGCATCGGACGTCGCAGCTCTCTCGCGGAGAGAGACGATCTCCTTGGCGGCTTCACAGAGGTTGTGCTGTAGGAGATCAGCACGCGTGCGCTTAGCAAAGGCTTCCGCAGCTCTCTCGCCAGCAACTACAGCAGGGTGAGGTCCATCGACGACCTGGCTTTCAAGAGCTGGCAGCAACTCGTAGATTGACGAGGCGCCTTGGAGTCGGCGATAGAGCTCTGGCGAAGGGTCCACAGGCGGCTTCGCGAACAAGTACGCGAGGAGCTTGCACATCTTGGTCTCTCGCTCGGCCATCGCGAACTCCATCCGATTGTCACGCAACTCGAGAACACGCTCCAAGTCAGCGAGAGTCAGCGGCCGTCCCACCGACGTCCCAGATGCAGCATCCGACGAGGCAGGAGCCGACGACGGATCTTCCGGCGTGGATGAAGCGTGGAGATTCTCGACTTTCACATAAAGCGAAGCTCCATCGTCCAGTGGCGCCGCTGGGGAAGCATCAACGGAGCGGTGCGAGGTAGTTGCCGATGGCGGGCTGGACGTCAAGTCGACTGCGGCCTCCTGTCACGCAGTAACCAGAACGACGCAACGACATGTGAGCAGACAGGTCGACGAGCAAGATGATGAGCGTCGGGAAGACTTACGGGTGGTGGCGTACAAGGCGCGGCGTCGTGCGCAGCATCGCCCATGGTGTCGGCGAGGAAGTGCTCAGTGATCCGACAGTTGGCGTTTTGATGGAGAGAAGAAAATCGCTGGCCAGAGTGACGATCAGGACACTCGCCGGCTAGGTTCGGGTCCCGATCAGGAGGGTTATGGTATAGCGATTTCTGAATCTGGAGGTCGGTGGCCACAACCGATCCGGTCCATGGAGTGTACACCTGCCACCGACTCAGGAGTTTCGGCAAAGTACGGATCGCAAGATCTCAAGGGTCGGCGAGCGAAGGGTCGGCGAGCGAAGGGTCGGCGAGCGAATAGACTTGGTTTTAGTATTGGAGAGGCCGTAACAGTCCATTTTCATTAGATATTTGTATAGGAATCACAGGGAAGGGACTTTGAGCCCAACAAAGCAAAGATAAATCCAGAGTGGAATTTTCGAGGTCCTAAACAAGCGGCACGCGGCGTCTCTTCAAGGTACGACCGCCCCCGTGGGGCTAGATCATGACCACCGCTGAGATCGGCTATCCGAAGTGACGGAAGTGTTCTCGGCCGCCCGGCGAGTCCAAGAGCAAGCACGTGTAGCGGTTATCTGGATTTCGCCCCTGGCGAAGAGCTCGTCGAGCGTACGAGCGCGAGTTTTCGGCCCGCCCCCGACTTAGCCGGTGCGGTTTTGCATCGGCGCCCCGTAAAAGGCGAAAGCCGCCGTCCATCCTTTGGTGGAGGGCGCGGGTCAAGGAGATAAGGAGAAGGAGAAGAAGCGACAAGGAGAGGTCGGCGAGAGAAGGGAAGCGTGCTATGTGCTCGTGGCACGGCTCCTGGGACGACTTGGCAGGTGTCTGGGTAACCACTGCACCACTGTAAACGGACTGGGCGATCTTCGGATCACCCGACAAGCCTGCGCTCCCGTTAGTGTAGGTGTTGTTGGTGTGGGAGTGGGAAACTAACGAGTTTTGGCACGTCTGCTACACCACATGAGCATACCCGCCGCTACAATGAGATTGAGCCGGAGTTGTCGATGGAATCTGGGGGCACACAGGCTGTTCTGAACAGCTCTGCTGACAACTCCGACAGCGACGTCCGGTAGGCTTAGACCCGGGAGGGTTTAGCTTACGGAAACCCGAAACTTACAATAGGTATAAGCTCCGGTTGACGTGTGACCTTGTGCAATCCCTATAGGTGTCGTTTATCTTCGGCGGACCGAGTTTCAACCTTGGGAATCGCAATCGATCAAGAATACAGGAATACAGAGAACTTCCGGGCGCTACTCGTTCCGGGAGTCCTGAATGGGAGTGAGATCACGAGCAAAGACCTTCTCCAAAATAACCAATATCAATACAGAGTCTGTACACACAATATACAGCCTGTCAAGTTGCACCCCGAATTCAGGTAAATTCGGGATGCCCCACGCGCACCACTCCTGAATGTCAGGAGAACAATACAGGTACCTTCCTACCACACGCAATCTACAATCGGGTCCTAGGGGGCGATTGCCACAACCTCCTAAAACGCAGGGAATATGAAATGCAAGCGCACACTGAGAGTGTACGCCACAACTGGGAAATGAAACAGGTGTACCAACCCGAATGGGCGATACTTTGGGGTACCTGACTTGGCTTGATGATGTAGTGAGAAGTTTTCGGGGGCCTTGGACCAGGCGTTACTCAACGCTCGCAGCGGAGCTCCGAATGGTACACCCTCTCGTGGGCTCCTAGGCGGTACACTCTCCCGTGGGTGGCGGCTGTCCTTAGGCGAATCACGAACCAGGCACTTGTGCACTTGAACGCAAAACAAACTCTGTTGATCTATATCCTCTTCTCTCTCTCTCTTTGGCTATCTCTCTTCTCTTTTGTATCTCTCTCTTCTTCGTTGTATACTTCTCTTCTTCTTCGTATGGTCTTGTTACCTTGAGGGCCGCTGGATCTTCACGCGGTCTCCTCTGCTCAGATCTTCACACACTTGCTCGGGTTCTCTTAGTTTCAGTATACCTGGGCGTCGCGTCGCGGCGCACACTCATCACGTGATGTCGGAGGGAATCGGGTGCCTGACCTGGGGATCTGCTGCACTGCTGACACATCGAGCTCAGACTGGCTCACTCTCCATAGTGAAACCAAGTCACGCTCGGAACTGGCGCCTTGGTCGCTGACTTCGCTGACGGGGCACGCTCCTGGGCGAGGTCCATTGGCAGATATCCGCAATGTCTTGAGGCTTCTCCATTCAGGGCAGTCATGGTCCATTCAGGATAGTCGGCACTTGGGCACTCCGGGCGTTGTCCATTCAGGATGATCTGTCAGCATTCGGGGTAGTTCCACTCCATTCGGGAAAGTAGTCATCCATTCGGGCTGCCGTCGACTCCACGAGCTTCAGTGACCACTTGGTCTCGCGGCTTGCGGTCCTCAACTCGTTGTCGGATCACACTCGGGGTCTTCGTAGTCGCAGTGTCCTGGATGTTCTTCTTCAACATGGTGGTAGTACAATTCAGGGTGTCGATGGCTTGGTGTGCTTGAGCGGCTTCACGCTCAGGCTGCTGGCGGGGTTCAGAGTACCTTGGGGATGCCTTTGCCTCGCCAAGAAGGGTAGCTCTCCGGGATACGTTCACCGGGGCACTTCGCGCTCCCTTCGTCAGACTAGGTCGGGGCCGGACTGGGTGTGTGCGCACCTCCGGCCAGTTGAGGTCAAACGCGACCAGGCATCCATACTCCACATCTCCTCCGTCATGCTCAGGCGTTCTGCAGGCACGCCATCCTGAATCGACCCTTCTTTCCCACAGTCTCGCTCTCCTTGGATCGGTTCCGGGACCGGCTGCGTAGATACCTTCCGAAATTTCAAACCGCTTCGTGTCAACCGCCCCTCCGGCTACGGACTGATACTGAGGAAAACACCATCGAAGTGTCAGACCATGGACAGACACTCACGAGCGCGCAGCCATCCCGGGCGGTCGGTCACCCGGAATCGAACGGTCGCCGCCCGTCTTCCCGGATTGGCGAGCGTGCTAAGTACAATCCCCATTCCAACTGTCGGATCCAAATCCATTCTCCGAGAAAGGCAACCACGCTCACAACGCAAAATTCTCTCGCTCCAACAACTGATGAGCGACGCAGACTGCAATGCGGACCAGGCGTCTGATGGCGGCGTCCCTGCGCGCGCCACCGAGCAACTCCCGGACGCGCCTCCCGCTGGAGGGGGTGCTTCGGGCTCGGGCGACG
>JAIKVE010000351.1:0-22250 GCA_024679115.1 Phytophthora pistaciae | reverse complement strand
GACGTCGCGGCGGAGAGCAGAGCGGCGGCGGCGCGGAGCACTTGGCGCGCATCCACGGCACAGAGGAGGACCGCGTGAACTGCCCGTTCTACTTCAAGATCGGCGCCTGCCGCCACGGAGACCGCTGCTCTCGGCTGCACAACAAGCCCGTGTTCAGCCAGACGATCCTGGTGAGCCACATGTACCAGAACCCGATCGCGCAGGTGATTGCGCAGAACGGCGACCCGGCCTCGCTCGACCAGCGCCACGTGGACGAGGAGTTCGAGGACTTTTACGAGGAAGTGTTCGAGGAGCTGTGCAAGTTCGGCAAGCTGGAGGAGCTCAACATCTGCGACAACCTGGGAGACCACCTCGTGGGCAACGTGTACGCCAAGTACGAGGACGAGGAGCACGCGGCGGCGGCGCAGAAGGCTCTGTACGGCCGATTCTACGCTGGACGGCCGCTGGTGTGCGAGTTCTCCCCCGTGACAGACTTCAGGGAAGCACGATGCCGCCAGTTCGACGAAGGAACGTGCAACCGCGGCGGCTACTGCAACTTTATGCACATCAAGACAGTGCCGCGGTCCATGCAGCGCGAGCTGGAGAGGATGTTCAACCGCGGTCGACGTGACAAGAGTCGCAGCAGGAGCAGGAGCAAAAGCCGCAGCAGGAGTCGCAGTGGCAGCCGCGGCCGGGGTCGACATGGGCGGGGGCGCTCACGCTCGCGAAGCGGATCGCACGACGTTCCGAAGGAGGGGTCATCGCGTCGCAAGAGCAGTTGCAGCCGCTCTCCGTCGCCAGCTAAGAAGGACCGCCGAAGCCGCTCCCGCAGCCACAGCCCGCGATCCCCAGCTCGTGGCTCGAGTCGCGACGCTCCTAAGGCGGAAGAAGGCACCGTGGAGAAGAAAGACTGAGGGGTTGCTCCACGTGCAGACTACAGTTAGATCTTCAATTGGGTGCTACATCAGCCAGGTCGCCTAGTGTGGCGAAGAGGTGGGCAGCGAGGCCTTACGATTCTCTCGCTGCCTTTGCCGCTTCGCCAGGTATTGAACCTAATACATGAATTCGTATGATTTTGGTTAGTGACGTGGGACTTGCATTGCAGTCCCTGCAGGATCGTATGCCTTGAAGCCTCCAGCATATTGCCGTTCTCCGCTCACCACCTCCACTCGTACTTAAACGAGTGTTGGCACCACACTAATCCATCGTTAGGGACCAGCCCGATGCACTCGACAAACTGGAACGAGGCGCGATGAGCCGGATGCGCGATGAGGACGACGAGGAGCTGGACGAGAGCTTCCAGCACGCGGACATCCCCAACACCTTCCGCGAGCTGCGCGCCTGCATGACGTGCTCCCTCATCAAGACCTTCACGCAGTTCTACGACACGGGCTGCGAGAACTGCGCCTTCCTGCAGATGGCCGACAACCGCCAACGCGTGGCAGAGTGCACCTCGGCCTACTTCGAAGGGTGCGCCGGAGGCCTTTAAGCGCCTTTAGTTCTGTAGTGTTAGTAGCTGACTGACTGGTACTCGTTACGGTGACAGCATGATCGCTATGATGCAGCCCAAGGAGAGCTGGGTCGCCAAGTGGCAGCGCATTGGTAAGAGGACGTGACATGGCTTTTGTGCTACAATATGCGTGTACTAATAATTGTTTGCCTACAGTCCGCTTGATTCCGGGGATTTATGCTGTGTCAGTGTCGGGTGAGCTGCCGGACTCGATCAAGCGGTTCCTGGAAGACAGGAACATCCCGTATCGTGTGCAGAACTAGGTTTCCCACTGTCGAACGCCACTGCTTCGGCGTTTTACGAGCTCAACAAGATAGTTTACTTACTTGACTGACGCATCCATTGCTCATAAAGTGGCTAGCTTCACAACCTTCAATGTTGCTCTGATATACAGTATCTACCGTGATCGTGCAGTCATGAGTTCCAAACAAGACGGAAGTCTGCTCGCAACTTCAGCATTTTATGGCTCATAAAGTTGGATTTTGTAGGCCGTGAGCCCTTAACATTGATCAAACTCTAAAACTAGAGGTACTTTCGCGTTTGCACTGCCTACTAGTAGAAGCCATCGTCGTAAAATGCGTCCTGCATGTGCTGCTTCCGTTTACGGTCTCCCTTGAGCTCATTGCTGCGCTGCTTCCTTGAAGCCGATTTCTTATCAAAGACGTCGCGCTACCAAAACAGACACAGAAGTATAATGTCAGTACAGGTAGACCAGCAGATCATCCCTAGAAAAAAGCCTGTAAACACACCCTGTCAATCTTGCGGTCCTCCAAAGTCTCAGGCAGGTCCAGCATTGCGCGAAGCATGTTGTTGTACTTGATGTGCTCTTGGAGCCCAGTCTGCAAGCACTCCTTCATCGCTTCAAACTGCTTGACCGATTTCCACGAGCTGATCTCCAGCACCTCGCTCTTTACTGAGAAGGACACGTGCGGGGTTTCGCCAGTCTGCAAAGTGCAACACAACACGTAATTGTCAATAATTCGTAAGGTCATACCGAATACCGCCTCAAAAGCATCTTACAGAGAGAGTCGAGTGAATATCGCGGAAGACAACGCGCTGGGTCTTGCGGTCTTTCTTGCTGTTTTTCTTGCTGCTGTCCTTGCTCATCTCGAGAAAGCGGTCCAAGATTTCCTCACCGTGGGGCAGTGGCACGCCACAACTCGTTGCACTCTCGTAGAGGAATGCAACATTCTCCCCGGCGGCTGAGCGCACTTCGACATCTTTGTGGTCTAGCAAGGCCAGGAACTTCGGCACCAATCTGTTCACGCAAACCAGCGGAGAGATGTCAGCTGCACACCACATTTTTACAAAGATTCGTCCAGCTCAAGGCATTCACCTTTCTAGCAAATCGTCGCTCGCCAGCATTTCATCCGAGAGGGTGGACGCCACGAGCCCCCACGAGTCGAGGGCTGCCTTGCAAATGTCGCCAACGATTTTTGGGTTGAAAAACGTTTCGAACAGCTCCAGCAGCTCTTCGGTGTTCTCCTCCTCCACGCTGCACACGAAGCAGATCAGACCCAGAGCGCGGATAGTCTGTGCAAAGCAGAATATGAGCACCATAGCAACTAGTCATGGACATTTACGCAATGATGCCACTTACCGCGACTTTAATCTTGGCATTTCGTGCTGTCTTGACCAGCGGCTTGAGCACATTCTTTGATCGCTGGAAAAAGCGCTCCTCGTCCTCCCCGAAAATAATCGCCAGAATTGCCAAGATGCGTGAGCCCAATACCGCCTCGCCTTCGCCTGGCTTGCGCAGGCACCCGAGCACGTTATCCACGAAGCTGGATTGATGCAGGCAGCGTCGCAAAGAGTTGTTAGTTGGGTTGATCCACCGAGCCAGCTCGTCATGCCATACGCTAGGTGACATTGCTTACCTTTCGCTGATGTCTTTCGGGGCCAGGTACTGGAGCAGATGCGTCGTCAGCTTTTCGAGCGCAGCAACCTGCGTCGTCGTTCTGCGGCACGAATAGCAACAATGCAGATATGAGCCATCCATCCATCCATTGCTGCTGCTCCTTCTTCACCTCTACGTACCTCTTCTCGGTCAGCTCCTCGATGGCCTCGTCGATGTCCTGCTCGTCGTCTTCGTTCTTCGAGTAGCCGTCATAGAACTCGCCGTCGTCGGACATGAACGTCCCGCGCGTCTCCGCAGACGCCACAGACGCGACCTCGTCGTCCTCGTCGTCTTCGTGGCGCATCCGCCGGGCTCCTGCAATAGCAAAGATCAGCCACCGAAGATCCTTGCGATCAGCCCAAGCTAGCTATTGGGTAGCGCCGCACCTCCACGCTTCTTCCCCATGTCTGCTTCTCGTTCAAAGATGAAGTTCTTCTTCTCGGTGGTTCACCTTTTGTGCCGGCTGCAAAGATGTCACACGAAGTTCGTGATTGGCTACAAACACAAAAGAGTTATGACCAATCCACGGCGAAGGCGTCGCTAAAGGCTTTTTTGACAGGGAGTCAAAGCGAGAAGAGGTAAGGAAGATCTAGCTAGTGTTGGCGCGCGGCCGTCGACGTCAGGCCGGAGCCTGTCCTCCATCAGCTGCCGCATCCGCCCCTCGAGATGAATAGTGTTCCAAGGAACAGACTGAATCTTCTGGTTCGTGCTGATGAACTGCAGGCCAACCGCAGCTGGAAAGATACAGCAGAGATTCCATTTGACAGCGAAGCAAGGTCAGTGAAGCTCTGTGAATATGAGGCGAGCAATGTACAGTAGAGGCGAGAGATCAGTGTTCTCGTGAGCACCATGTTTAATCTCCTTTCTTTCGGTCGTGACGGCAGCAGCATCGCCATGAACTCGCACATTGTCACGGCGGGGGATGTGAGTGAGACCGCTGACGGTGTGCGAAACTTGGTGCATGTCACAGACAACGCCATGGACATTGACCAGACTGGCGCAGCGCCGATCGACGAGGGGCTCTACAGCCGCCAGCTCTACGTGATGGGCCGCGAGGCCCAGCTGCGCATGGGGGCGTCCAACGTGCTCATCGTGGGGCTCAACGGACTCGGCGTGGAGATCGCCAAGAACGTCATCCTGGCGGGAGTCAAGAGCGTCACGCTGCACGACGACGCGCCGGCCACCGCGCTCGACCTGGCGTCCCAGTTTTACCTGAGCGAGGCCGACATCGGCAAGTCGCGGGCGGCAGTGTCAGTGCAGAAGCTGGCGGAGCTGAACCCGTACGTCCCTGTCCGCTGCCACTCGGGCGAGATCACGGAGGAGTTCCTCGCTGGATTCAGGGTGCGTCAATTGATGGCTGTATTTTCGCTGTATGTGTACTGTGCTAACCATGTATGTACGTGTGCTTAACTGTTGATTTATGTGCGATTTGAAGGCTGTGGTGCTTGTCAACGCACCGCTAAAAGAGGCGAAGCGTATCAACGCTATTTGCCACGCCAAGTCCATCGCCTTCATTACGACGGAGGCTCGGGGTGTCTTTGGCTCCGTCTTCTGCGACTTTGGCGATGAATTTGTCGTTTCGGATCGTGATGGCGTCGAGCCGGTGAGCTGTCTGATCTCCTCCATCTCCAACTCCGTGCCGCCCCTGATTACTGTGAGCGATGATACTCGTCACGGCCTGGAAACTGGAGACCTGGTGTCTTTCCGTGAAGTGGCTGGCTTCCCGTTCTTGAACGACAGTAAGCCGAGGAAGGTGACGGTGACTGGGCCATTCACGTTTACTCTGGACACGATTGACGATGCCGACAAAAAGCGGTTCGAGGAGGGACAGCCCTCCAGTGGAGGATATGTCACTCAGGTGAAGCAGCCTCTCGTTACGAAATTCAAGGATCTGGAGAGCGCGCTTGCGGCGCCTGGGGAGTTCCTAATTAACGATTTCGCCAAGATCGGCCGCTCAGAGCTGCTTCACGTTGCGTTCCAAGCGCTGGACGCGTACCAGGAGAAGCACCAAGGCAGTTTCCCCAAGCCTGGAAGCATGCAAGATGCGGACGAGGTGTTCTCTCTGGCCGTTGAGCTGAACAAGCAGTCGGGTGCTAAGAAGCAATTCAGTGTCGAAAACTTGGATGCTGCTGAGTCGAAGAAGGTGATTCAGGCGCTTTCGGCTGGCGCTACCGGCGTGATCTCTCCTATGGCAGCTTTCCTTGGAGGTATTGTCGGCCAGGAGGCTCTCAAGGCGTGCAGCGGCAAGTTCACTCCAATCCAACAGTTTCTTTACTTCGATGCGATCGAGTGTCTCCCCGAGGCTGTCTACGCGGACACCCCAGCTGAATTCGCCCCTGTTGGCTCTCGATACGATGGCCAGATCGTGGTATTTGGCCAAAAGGTGCAGGAGAAGATCAAGAACCTCAACATGTTCTTGGTGGGGGCTGGCGCGATCGGGTGCGAAATGCTGAAAAACTGGGCCATGATGGGCGTTGCGTCTAACAAGGATGCCACGATTCACATTACCGATATGGACACCATTGAAAAGTCCAACCTCAACCGCCAGTTCCTTTTCCGCTCGAAGGATGTGCAACAGGCGAAGTCCTCGGTTGCTGCGCGTGCCATCAAAGACATGAACCCGGACGTCAATGTGCAGGCCTACGTGTCCCGCGTTGGCGCTGAATCCGAAGACCAGTTCAATGACGACTTCTTCGAGTCGCTGTCTGGCGTGTGCACTGCACTGGATAACGTGGAGGCGCGCTTGTACATGGATCAGCGCTGCTTGTTCTACGGGCTTCCTATGTTCGAGTCGGGCACGCTTGGAACGAAGGGCAACACGCAGATTGTTGTGCCTTACAAGACCGAAAACTACGGAGCTTCTCGTGACCCGCCCGAGAAGAGCATTCCTATTTGCACGCTGAAGAACTTCCCCAATGCCATTGAGCACACTCTCCAGTGGGCACGCGACTGGTTCGAGGGTGAATTTTTCCAGGCGCCATCGGATGTGAACCGCTACCTTGAAGGACCGGCATTCATGAAGGAACTGAATGAGCAGCAAAACACCAAGGTGGAAACGCTGGAGCGACTCAAGAGCTCCCTCGTGGACAACCGCCCGATGTCATTCGAGGACTGCATTTCGTCGGCTCGCTTCAAGTTCGAAGACCTCTTCAGCAACCAGATCAAGCAGCTGCTGTACAACTTCCCCCTGGATCAGGTGCGTAGCAAAAGTTTTTTTTTTTTGCGCTCTATGTGTTGCACTAATTTATCTGGTGCTGTCTCCTTCATTACAGCTAACAACCTCGGGAACTCCGTTCTGGTCCGGACCGAAGCGTCCCCCGACGCCGATCACGTTTGACGCGAAGGACCCGTTGCACCTTGACTTTATTGTTTCTGTCGCTAACAGCCGTGCGAAGAACTATGGCCTGAAGGGACACACGGACAGGGACGCATTCGCTCAGGTGCTGGCGGGGATTCACGTTCCGGAGTTCGCCCCCAGAAAGGGTGTGAAGATTGCCGCCTCCGACGCTGAACTCAAGGAAGGGGGTGTTGCCCCCGGGCTGGAAGACGCGGATGCTCAGTGCGAGTCCATCTTGAAAGAGTTGCCGAAGCCTTCGGACCTTGCAGGCTACCGCATGGAGCCCATCGAGTTCGACAAGGACGATGACTCGCACATGGAAGTCATTGTGTCTGTCTCGAACCTGCGCGCGCGGTCGTACAAGATTCCGGAGGAGGACATGCACAAGTCGCGCTTCATCGCTGGCAAGATCATCCCGGCCATTGCCACGACGACGGCGCTCGTGACGGGTCTCGTGTGCTTCGAGTTCCTCAAGGTGTTCCAGGACAAGCCGCTGGACCACTACAAGAACGGGTTCGTGAACCTCGCGCTGCCGCTCTTCACCTTCGCTGAGCCCATCGAGCCGAAGGCCACCAAGACGATGCTCAAGGGCGAGGAGTACAAGTGGACGGCGTGGGACCGCCTGGAGGTGAACCGTGGCGACATGACGCTGAAGGAGTTCCTGGCCTACTTCGAGAAGGAATACGACGCCGAGGTCTCGATGCTGTCGTACGGCGTCACGATCCTCTACGCCATGTACTCGCAGAAGTCCCGGTCGAAGGAGCGCATGGCCATGAAGATCTCGGACCTCGTCCGTACCGTCACCAAGAAGCCCATCGACCCGAAGCTCAAGTACCTGATCCTAGAGGTCTGCGCCATGGATGCGGACGGAGAAGACGTCGAGCTTCCCTACCTGCGCTACCACTACAAGCAGCAGTAGGCGAGCAGCAATGGGAGTCACTGCATCGAGACCAAATAAACTGTCCTTCATATGGCTTCAACTTTTGACTTCAACTGTCCACCTGGTCATTTATATTCTATTTGAAAGGTTTATGCTGTTTGACAAGCGCTCACAGAGGGGACCTACACTCTGCGAAGGTATCCATCGGACGAAGAAGCAGACCATGGCGCTGAACGTGGAGTTTAACCACCAGTCCAAGCGGGTGAAGGTCACCCCCGGCACGACGATGGTGCGTCTGACTGTCTGGATGTCTTGTGTGCTTTATCTACCTCTTGACTCATCTCTTCATTGACTGTTTGTGTCGTTTGGCCTCGCAGTTCCAAGTGCTGACAGAAGCGCGGGAGCACTTCCGTCTGAGCGACTCGCGCCAGTACGAGCTCCTGCACCGCAGCAGGCCCATCGACCTGTCCATCCCCTTCCGTCT
The DNA here is from genome assembly GCA_024679115.1 of Phytophthora pistaciae. Lineage (NCBI taxonomy): Eukaryota > Oomycota > Peronosporomycetes > Peronosporales > Peronosporaceae > Phytophthora > Phytophthora pistaciae. Next base: position 14,163 of record JAIKVE010000351.1, on the reverse strand, counting down.
CACGGGCATCTCCAACAACGCGTCCGTGGAGCTCAAGGAGCTGGAGGGGGCGGCCGAGGTGCAGCAAGTGCGCGTGTGCGTGCAGCTGCGCGACGGCAAGCGCGTCCAGGGCTCGTTTGGGAGCGACGCGACGATCGAACGCATCTTGACGTTCTTCAAGCTGCTTCCAGCCCAAGAGCAGGTGAGGAGTTATCTCTCAATTGCATAGTCTTCCACTGCTAATAGCTAACTGGCGTTCTGGTGTTTGACTTGACAGTTCTCTCTTGCATTCCTGCGGCGGGAGATCGAGCTTCAAGCATTCGCAACGACCACGCTGCAAGGTAACTTTATGGCGGTATTGTCTGTAAATGTTAATTAATGTTGCTAACAGTTTTTTTCTTTCATTTTCATGCGCAGAGCTGGGTATCCTGAGTGGGTCAGCCATGTTCCGAGTTCAGGCTGCAGATGGACAAGCTACTTCGGCTCCCATGACCCAGAATTCTCCTACGCCTCCACAGAAACAACAAGTTTCATTTGCACCCGCGACAAAGACGACGCCACCTTCACCTCCCCCTGCTGCTGCTGCTGCAGTTGTTGCTCCTGTGGTGTCCCCTGTCCAGGATGAGGACGTTGAAATGAAAGAAGCCGTGGACGAAGTGAAGGAGGCCAGTGTAGGTGGAGACGCTGCTGTGACCAGTTTCGACGCACTGCAACTTCTGCGAGACAGCAGCTTCGATGCGGTCTCCCGCACGGCCATCATCACACTGATGAAGATAGTCACGAACATCCTGTCCGACCCAGGTAAGTGCTCACGCTTGGCGTTTTTGTTGCAAGTTTGTGCTGTAGCGCTTACGCCTCCGCTTGCCACACAGAAAACGAAAAGATCCGCTCCATCCGACTGTCGAATGCAGCATTTCATCGATCGGTGGGGCAGGTCAAGGGCGGGCTGGAATTCTTGCAGTCCCTAGGATTTGCATTGGTACCGGAAACTCAGACGATCGTGCTGAATCCTTCTCCACAAGACAAAGCCTTGCTAGAGGAAGGCCTGAGGCTTTTGAATGTTGAGGCAAACGATTTGAATATCGCGCCTGACACTCGCCCCGCGGTTCGTGAGAAAAGATCGGACCCGAATTTCGACGTGTTCAAGACGCAGATTACTCGTGTGCAGGTACGAAAAGGCCACAACATGTTAGCACGCTCACTCGTTCTCAGCTGAGCCAAATCGTTGCTGGATGGTGTGTTATTCAGATGCAGCCCCGGGGACCGAGCACGACTGAAGTACTTGTGGGCGCGCTAAAGACGAAGCAAGATCAATTGGTCGGCCAGGAAAAACCTCCTCGAAACACTACTGTTGCCCTTCAGGGAAGACGGGCTGGTAATGAGCGAGCTGTTGGGGCTGCTGAAAACGAGCTGAGCGAGAGAAGCGATGCGCAATTGTTGATCTCGAGCCTTAGAGCTCGGCGGGAGGAGATGGAAAAGACAAAGGTTTGCTGGATTGATCCTATCATAGCGATGTGTTGCAACTTACATGCTATACCTGGTGTGCTCGCTCCTAGAACTTTCGAACCCAGGCGATGCGCGAGCTTGACGAGCTGAAGCGCAAAAAAGTCTTTCAGACGGCGTTAATCCGTGTTCAGTTCCCGGATCGAGGTACGTGGAGCTTTACAACAACACTGGGGTTGAGACGCAGCTTCTTTTATTTAATATTTTTTTACTATGGTTGGGTTTACTTGCTAGCCGTCATGCAGGCATCTTTTCACCCGAATGAAACGATCCAAGACGTCATGGACCATGTGACAGAATGCTTGGCCGAGCAGTACAAGGGTGGCAAGTTCTATCTCTATGTTACACCCCCTACCCAAAAGTTGGCACCTGCGAAGACGCTAGCAGAGCTAAACCTCGTACCGGCTGCGTTGACGTATCTGTCGTGGGTGGAGCTGCCACCTCAAGTCGACGTGCCCAGCATCGGCTTTTACTTCCGCAGTGACCTAGTAAGACTCCAAATCGTGCCGATCTGAGCGAATGGAAAGAATAACTAACCTGAGTTGCAACTATGTAGGTGGCAGACGAGTGCGCTGAGTCCAAGGAGAGCCTGGACCCGCTTCAGAAGACCGAGTACCCGAAGCCACTGCACCTTGGTGAGTACCCGAACCAAACCATGACGTAGTGTTGAAAAGTTTTCGTGTGCTGACTTCAAAACTTCTTTGTAGAAAACCCGCCGGCTGCAGTGACAGCTGAGCCACCTGTAGAGTCGAAACGGCAAGCGTCGTCGAGTGCACAGGCAAAATCCGGCAAGAAGCCGTCGTGGCTCAAGCTGTAGCGCGATGCTGTATGCACCTGTACGAGGACACTGATCAAACGAAAGATTTTGCTGCTTCATTATTTGAATTGAACTGCGAAATGCAGCCTTTGATGCTACCCAAGTTCAAATCTACGAACAAGCATAACCTGTGTGCGGAAATCGCACGGCCGTGCCTCCTTCTCATTCTAGCTACACAACGTTAAGCCTGCACAACTGGGTCCTTGGGTACTTGTGGCGGCTCGGTGGTGACTGGCTCATCGTTAACCTTTGGCTCCTCCTTAGCCTTGCACTCTTCTGATACCGTCAGCTTGTCCTCGTGCCCTTCAACTTCTACCGGCATTTTTGTATCCTCCGACACACGAACGGGGCTTACAGATCGGCTTGATGCCGCAGTCGTCGATCCCGAGACGCTAAGTTGCTCCCGCTTGACCTTCCCACTGCTCTCCACTCTCATATCGCGCAGTTCCTTGCGAAGTTTGAAGTTGAAGCCGTGCTTAGCGTCACGCACCATGAAGAGATGATTGAACTTGGCCCACTTCAGCTCCCGTGCCGCCGGACCTGTGCGAACAGCAATCTTGTCAATGGTCGTTCGATCGCCCATACTCACGTGCGCCGTCAGGGATAGCCGCTTCGCAGTGCTCTTGATCTCCTTATCGTGTTGGATCTTTTCTTGCATGAGCGCGCGCTTCTTCTGCTTTATTTGCTCCTTCTTCGTGAGTTTCTTCGCCGGTGCCTCCTGCTGGTTGATCTTCTCAGGCGCCATGGTTCCACGGCAATTTGCCGACTTGCAATGACACTTCCACTCCATCGCCTGCTTCGTGTGGAACTGGTAGTCGTACGAGAGCTCTGTGCCCGGCTCAATGTCCTTCAAGGCTGTGATGGCGATTCGGTTCACACCCTTCACGCGCCACTTCAACAAGTGGCAATTGGGGTCACACGAGTGGTTGATGAATCTGGAGACGCTGCCTTTAAACCGTGCATCAATGTACTCGCCCTTGCCGAGCTGCATAATGTACATGTTCTTGTCCTCGGGGCTGTTCTTGGCGTGGTCGAGCAGCCGACGCTCCTTCTCCTCTTCGTTGATCACCTCGCCCACGTACTCGATGACCAACTGCCCCGCTCTGACGGGCTCCAACACACGAAGAGCCCAGCCTTTTTCAACCGTGTGGAATTTCTCGAAACGCGGGTAAATCTTTTGGTGGAGCGCACGATTCCCGCAGTTCTCACCCAGCATGCAGTTTGATTCTCTATTCTGCTTGTTGAATTTCATCCCTGGAGTCGGTGCGGGGCCGAAGCACTCCGTGAAACTCAGGCGATTGATGCAGTCATCTCCACACTGTAGCTTGCATTCACACATGGGCGCGTCTTCAAGTGAGACCTTCGGCTGCTTAAACGTGTAAATGCTGCGTCCCAGCTTGCGGTATGTTGGCGGTTGGAGACGGACGTCTTCAATAATACTTCGCATGAGACGAAAGTGGTGGCAGTCATCAGGACTACTGGCGTCCGGGTCACGCTTCGGCAAGAACATCCACGGGAGATGCAAGCTGGAATCCACCGTCACAGTATCGATGTTCCGGTCAGAAAGGTAAAAGGATGGAATCTTCGGCAGCTCGTCGTCGGAGTGCCTCCAGCACAGCAGGCCAACAGTATTGTATCGAGCACTTGGAGGAACACACTGCGGGTGGTACGATTCCGGACACTTTAAGCAGCACATCAGGTCCGAGCTCTTCTTCTTTCCCTCACACACGAAGCAAATGTGGCGAGGGCAACGGAAAGAAGCGTCCGACTCGAGAAGCTCCTCCACCGTCGCTGAGCCTGGTTTGAGTTTGCCTGCGCGACGTGACATTTTGTTGGCATCGACACAGGCCTGGTGGAAGAACTTGCCACAGGATGGCACACTGCATCGGAAAACGCCACCTTTCTCGTTGATTGTGCCGTTGCGGCCGCACCCAAAACACAACTGCTCGTTGGTTCGACACTGCTCGCACAGCCATTCTTCGCCCTCAGGCGCAAACTCAATTCCGAGACACGAGAAGTGATAGGACTTGAGGCAGCCGCCGTCACACAAGATCATGTCCGTCAGGTCGTCATCCTCGATTTCTCCACAGATACCGCACAGATCTTCTTCCGGGAACTTTGACTCCACAGCCGCCGCATCCTTCTTCTTCACTGGCGTCTTGGGCTTCTTCAGCGCTCCGTTCTCAATGCGTCTAGTGATCGCGCGTCCTGATCGGGTGAGGCCCGTCTGAACGAACGTTGGGGCTAGTTCCAGCTGCTCCCCGTTAAGTCGTTCGAGGTTAGCACTGGTAGATGTAGTAGCAGCTGCAGCTGCAGCTGCAGCTGCGAGCCTTTCCTCCGCACCACGCCGGTGCTTGTCAATCTTGGCTTGATGCTTTTCCCACGCCTTCGGTGCTCTAGTGGCTTTGGGCTGAATGCGGTAGATGCTGCTTTTCTCAATCTTCTCGTCGCACTTGGAGTTCCACCCCATGTAGTGAACCGTGTAGCTCTCGTCCTTGATGCGCTCGATCTTGGCTGCAAGCCACTCCCTGGTCCCGACATCATAGACATCCACGTGCTGTTTCTCCTTCAAGCTGGAGCAGAACTCCTGGTGCGCACGCTTCTCCTCCTCCGTGGCGTGCATTGCATCGTTACGGATCACCTCCTCCTCGTCCATCGGCTCGGTCATCTCCACATCGTCCGAGCTGTCATCCACAGTCTCGTCCGTCGTCTGACCAGCAGAAGAACTGGGTACGGTACTGCTGTCGTCCCCCAGGGCAACGCGCTTCACTTTCTGCGACGCGGCGTCTTCTCCATCGTCGTCCACTTCATGAGCTCGCTTGGTTCCGGCTGTCACAGTCTCGACCCCTTCAGAGGTTCCACTCCTAGTAGCGACCTCTGCATGTTCGTCAGCAGCAGCAGCAGTGGCATCAGTTGCGTCCTTCTTCTCACTGACGTCCGGCTCCACCGAGGGTTTGGCGGTGGTCGCGGCAGCTTCAGCTTCCCTGTCGTTGGTGGTAGACGATGCGTTCGCAACGGCCGCGGAGTCTTCGGCACCGACGACAGGGCTCGTTGCCTCCTTGGCGGGTTGCGCAGGCGATGGCTGCTCCTGCGGCTGCTGTGGGCGGGTCGCTTCGACTGCGCTGGCGCCCTCCTCCATCTTTAACGCCAGACAAAAAGCTCACTGTGCTCCCTCCACCGCCTTCGCGCCCTTTTTTAGGAAAGGATTGACGCTTTTCATTGGCTGAAAATGAACTTGATAAAACTGGCAGACAAGAATTGAAGCAATCCAACCTGTAACTTGACAAGCGACTTGCTTGAAGCGAGTACATGTACATGAGATCCCTATTTTTTTTTGCTTCCTTCAACACCGTGACACCCTAACAATGCAAACATTGACTGACGATAGGTATCCTTACGCGCGCTGAAGGTCGGTGACCATTTTCTTGAGCTTCTCACGCACTGACGTTTCGGAAAGCAGATCCAGCGGCGTCTTGCCGTCATCGGTCTTGGCCATCGGATCTGCCCCGTGTCCTATCAGCTCCTTCCACACCCGCTCACTCGCGTCGAATGCGGCGTCTGCATGAAGCGGGGTCACTCCGAATTTGCTTCTCTTGCGCGCGTCGGCTCCGCGTGCCAGTAGCACGGCTGCGGTACGTTCATATCCAGCGAATAGCCGAGTGAAGTGGTGAATACCCCGACGTGTCGTTCCCCAGGTTCGTGTCTGCCCCATGCGAGAGCAGCAATTCAACTAGAGCTACGTGAGTTCGCTCTGGTTGCTCTTCAACGTCTTTTGCTCTGACTCGAGGATCTTCATCCGCCAAGCGAGTAAGGCAGCGTCGTGCAACGCCGTATTGCCCTCGTAGTCCTTCTGGTTTGGATTCGCCTCTCCGTTTACAAGCAGCATTCTGGTGATGTCCACACGTCCACGACGTACCGCGAGGTGCAAGGGGGCAGTCATGCGAGAGTTGGTAACATTCGCGTTCGCCCCCGCAGTAGAAGTTGCGCCGTGAAGCTTACGCGAGTATAATCCACAGCGTAGTGTAGTGCCGTGTTGCGTTGCGTCGCGGGTCTATCTCGTCTTTCAGGTCTTCAGCGAGGTTAAGCACGTACTGCGCATTATTCGCAGCCGTGACATGCAGCACCGTGTGCCCCACGGCATTGTGTTCCTTTAAACTCGCCCCACGAGAAAGCAGCATCTTGACAATTCCCGCGTCGTCGTGTGCGACAGCTTGGAAAAGTAGCGGATCTTCGTAGTGTGTTTTTGGGAGCGAGCTGTAATTCGCTTGTATTCATCACGAGAGATACAGCAGCTTCACTTCCGCTGCGAATCGCTGCACGGAGCACTTCTCTCCACAACTTCTCGGAGGCTTCGTGTGTGGCGTCAACTGCCCTTTGACAGCTGGAAGCAGGAGTTTGAGCACCTGCGAGTGACTGACCTCCACTGCTTGAACGCACACCGTCGGCTCTGCATTTTCAATCGACCAAACCGTTTTATCGCCAACGTTGGGAACTACCACCGCGCCCTCCTCGAGTAGTTTAACAAACCATCGATACGTCGCCTGCAGTACACACCATCGATAAACGCGTCGTGGTCGCCGAACTGGTGGATCCAGCCGGTAGAGTTACTTGGAAGTCCGCCATGTGATACTCGAAAGTACTCCAAATGACAAAGAAAGGACAGAAGTAAATCTTTGACGGGCCTTCTGAAAGTTAGAGCGACAACTGAACAATGGTCGCCGTGGAGTACGTGCACTTCTAGCATTACGGTGCATCTACGTAGCAGTACAGTTGTGAACGAACATGCAGACTACAGTATCATTGCTAGATACTCTTCCTGTAGGTAAATGGCTGTACCCAGCTTTTTTTGCTGAATATACTAAGCCCAAACGACATGAAATTTCACGTAGTGAACAAATACAATTTGGATTGATTTTGGTTGCTCGGTTTGCAGTTAAAAAAGCTATAGTTTTGTTGTTCTTCACCGTCGCACTCAGTGGATTGACAGATATAAAAGGTTTCTCCTCATTGCAACCAATACGTATAAGACTCGCCCACACGCAACAACATGCACATTATTTGGATACTGGAAGTATCAGAGCTTTTTTTGTTTCTCGATTCTCACCAACGCGGGCCTTTGGCCTACTCAGATGACCGTCGTGAAAACATCGAGATAACGGAATCATCATTTTCCCCAGTCCGCAAGGCAACACCCCACACGCAGATTTACACACAACGGCTCCTCACACTCCTGTCCGTCTGTCGGCCTGTTCTGAAGTGAGCTTTCCAGGGGCGACGTCGGCTGTCAGTCAAAGCGCAAGCCAACCATTCCCACCCGCGTAAAAACGTTCTTACAAGCGTAATTACGCAAAGTGTCGACCAGCTAAATGCAAATATCAGCCAATCCAGATCGATTTGAACTCTTTTGCGGAATAACTCGGCACACCCCGCGCTCGGTCATGGCGCCCGGTCGGCAGGAGCTGCCCGCGTGGCGCAAGGAGAACGACGCCGGCAACAGACGCTACAGCGTCACGTCCAGCGTGGATGTTCCAGTGTCTGGTGCGAAAGGTGCGTGGTAATTGCTTCTGTGGAGCTCGCTGTGTGGATCATAAAGTCTCACTTGTCTGTTATTCTGACTGCAGTGCCGTTTGAGGAGCTGCTGGCGCGAGAGCTGCGTAAATCCGAGGGTAAATCCGAGGGAAATAATGCTAAAACCACAGCAACAACCAGTGGTAAAACTGGTAAGAAGCCTTTCCTCAAGAGAGGAGCACGTGGCTGGTGGATGCGACAGCCAGACGCTCAGCAGAAGGTGGTGAAGCACACGCTCACGTCCAAACGAGACGATGATGAGAAGGAGGGTATTGCAGTGAGGGCAAGGCCAGCAACTCAGAAGAAGCCTCAGCACCAGCCCAGAAGGAGGAGGAGATCGTCGTCAGCATCTTCTTCTGGAACTATGTCACCGGTGACAACGCCGCCGCAGCAGGTGCGGGCTGTCCCAACGCCCCCACAGACGCTGTCACCTCCGGTGTCGCCGATTCGACGGACGCAGTTTAGTAATGGTGATAATAACGACGAGGGACAGAGGTGGCAGCAGAGCGAGGAGTTTTCGGCGTGGAAAAGCGCGTCCTTCCGCTCGACTACGAGCACGGACATTATGGGCATGAAAAACGTGAGGCAGTCGTACGAAGCGAGGCAAGAGCGAGAGGCCAATGAAATGGCGGAGTTTGAGGCCATTGAGCGGGATTTGGCGGCGGAGAAAGAGGCCTACTTGATGGAGAAGCAGCAGCAGGAACAGCAGCAGCAACCACAGCAGCATTATCAGCACCCGCCTCAGTCGGAGCGACCGGACCAGGTTCATGACAACCATACCGACTATTGGGGGTTGCCGTATTCTTCGTTCGTATCGGATCTGCACGAGCAAGAACAGTCGAGATGGCAAACAACCCCGTCAGCAATATTTGACGATAGTCTGGATGACGACGCGGACTCAGCGTTGGTATTCGACAGCCATCAGGAAACGCTGCCAAAGGATGAGTTGCTGTCTGAACGTGGCGGATTTACGGAACAGCTTCACGATCAGTTTGGCTATGGCAACCACTACGGGGACCTACCATCAGATCTTAGCGCCGTAAGTTTTGACGACTCTGTGCCGTGGGATGATGGCCTATCATTTCAACCTCGACAAAGCTTGGCTCCCGAAGAACCCTCCAGCGTCGAAGCTTCCAATGAGGTGGTAGCTCCCCCGCCACCCCCTCCACCTCCTGCTCAAGACAAGTCTCTGTCGACTTTGAAGCAAAAACTACGAGGCAAGCAAAAACCAGCTACAAAGGTGCCGGTAACCAAACCGAAGAACAACAACGCGCGTGCGGGATCAAAGGCTGGCCCTCCTCCGCGCGTCCCAGCTAAGCAGAAAAGTGGAGTAAGTACAGGAAAGCAAGCTGAACCTCGTGGTCGAGCTGCACAGCTAACGGACTCGGGTATGATCCTGCCTGCGGTGATCGAAGAAAAACTATACGAACTTGAAGAAGAAGTCAAATTCTACAAGTCGGAGACGTTGCAGCTTCAAAAACGGAAGGATTACTACGAACAAGAGGTCAAGAAACTCGCACTCGAACGGGATGAGTTCGCGCGATATCAGCAGGAACAGCGAGTGCTGATCGAGAAGGAGTGGGAGCGAAAGCGAGCCAAGATGAAAAAAGAGGAAAAGCTCCAGGAGCGTCAGTGGAAGCTCCGCATGAATGCAACGATATCCCACCAAGATCGAAAAGACCGCGGCGAAGTGGAAACGCTCAAAGCGCAAATTGTGAAGATGCAACTGGACGAGAAAACACGTGCAAGTAAGTGGAAGGCTGTGAACGACAACTTGCGGCAGCGTGTGACGGTACGTAATTTGGTTGGTGGAGTATTTAATTAGTATTAGATGACCTAACTCTCTACGACTGCTATGCACGAATGCAGGAATTGGAGGGAAAGAACCGCGAGCTTAGTGATGAAATCAAGTTCCTGGAGAAGGATCGCTTGGAGCAGTGGGAAAAGTATGAACGCCTACTGAAGGAAAAGCAAGACGCGTCGAATAAGGACTTGAAGCCGCGGCCAACGGCTGATGCGTTTCCCTCAGTGCTCAGCGAAAGCAGTGAGCTACGAACGATGGATGACGTGTTTGTCATCAAGGGATCGGCCGACGAACTTCTGCAGAGATGGAGTTCACCATACAAAAAGAGAGAAGAGCAAGATTATACAGCCAGTGCTGCGTATCATCGGCCTGCGGACACTACCTCAGTTGAGGACTACAACCCGAACCGGTACAGCTTGGACCAAGAAGACACCCACCTCTCAAGCGAGCCTGGAGCTATCACCGACGGTGGCGACATGTACACAACTACAGCTAAGGACAACTTCGACGGCGCAGATCATAGCGGGACCACCAAAGCGTTCGAGTGGGCACTTCCTAAACCTGAGGATGACGGTGCCTTGCATGATTTCGGCTACGCAGACCGGAAACCGTTGGAAGGTGGCGGGGCTATCTCCGCATCAACATCCTCGCTGTCGGAGCACAAGACAGTGAGCCAGGAGATTGAACACGCAGGAGGCAAGAAGGAGTTTGTTTACTCGGACGGCAGTAGGAAGATCATGTTTCCAGACGGCAACGAGAAGGACATCGACGCCAGCGGTCACGTCGTCATCAAGTTCACGAATGGTGACCACAAAGAGGTACGAACTACCTATGCGGATGGAATCCGATACGTTGCGGATAACTAACGACGGGTTTGACTGTGTGACTGTAGCTCTTCCCGGACACGGGGATCAGTGTATATTACTACTACGAGGCCCAGACGAAGCTGACGACGTACCCGGACAACCGCAAGGTGTACGAGTTCCCGAATCAGCAGATCGAGACGAGCCTCCCGGACGGCACGACGGAGATTCAGTTCGCGGACGGCATCAAGAAGACGATCCGCCCAAACGGCGACGAGTTCTCCGTGTTCCCGGACGGCACGACCATGCTCGAGCAGCCGGACGGCCTGCGCGAGGTGACGCTGCTCAACCAGAAGAAGATCCGCTACTTCCCGGACGGACAAATGGCCTGCGTGACTCCCGGCGGCCAGGAAACGCGTGTCCGCTCGGACTCGGAGCTCAAGCAGCTCATGGACAGCGCGTAAAGTACAACGACAACTCATACACGTCATATTTATTAGAGCATGTCAAGATGATAGCTGTCCTGGCCGATGTTTCCTGTTCAGCATGGCGATCTCGGCTGGGCGAAGCTGCTGCACGAGCATTAAGCACGACCGGCACAGAACAACACGCTGATCCTTGAGTCCAGCCACCTTGAGTGTCCGCTCCACACGGCAGTCGGAGCATACCGACGATGCACACAGCACACAGGACCACCAGCTTTTATCCGCGTGGCCAATGTGAATCGTGCTGAATCTCCTCATGACGCTCGGTCTCTCGAAGCAGCGCTTACAAGCACTCGCACTCGCACTCGCACTCGACGTTGACGATGCTCGTTCCTGCTCCTTCCGGCGCTCCAGCCCGCGGGTGGCGACACAGCACTGCAGCTTCTTCATCTCGGCGAGCTGCGGGGCGTCCCAGAACTTGAGCGCCGCTTTCCACGTAAACCCGACGATCACCTTGTCCAGAATGGCGCCATGGGTCTCCACGTACGTGCACATGTAGACGTCCACGACGCCGGGCTCCTGCTGCTTGAAGATCGCGGCGTACGTGGCGTTGTCGCGTTCGGTGCCCGCTAGCGGCGGACACTGCGGGAACTTGATGGACTGCACCACCTCGTAGCCGATGCGGTCGCCGTTCTCCCGCGTCATGGTGCCGGTCGACGTGAGCGTCAAGAGGTCTCGCGGCCGCATGACCGACTTGAGCGGCCAGCTCTGCTCGTACATGAGCCACGTGACGCCGAGGAACCGGAACGGATCCACCTCGGTGGGGCCCAAGAGCTCGGCCAAGACGGCGCTGTCGGCTATGCGGTTCATGAGCAGCTCGGTGCGATACCGGATGCTGTTGACGTCCAGCGCCTTGAGGCCGAGCATGACTTCGTCCAGCTCGCCTTGAATCGTGCCGGCCGTGAGGACCACCACCGGCTCCTTCGAGTCCTTGCCGAGGATTCCGTCGTCCCCCCGATGGTCGCGCTGCAGGTAGAGCGACGCGTTGGTGTGCGTCCTGAGCAGCTTCCAGCGACTGCTGTCCAGCTTTGAGTGGTGCAGAGGCGTCGACGCTACTTGTCCCTCGTTGTCGCCCTGGCGATCCCGCTCGTCATAGCTGCGCAGCGTCCGGTTCAGGAGCGTGAAGGCGCGGTCGTAGCAGTCCTGCTCCTCCGCGTCCGTCAGCTCCAGAGCTTCTTCAAAGGGGCCGGACATTGGGCGCCGAGTGCCTTCACGCCTGCGCGTCGGCGGTGACTATTGTGCGGTTGTGGCCTCAACTCAAAGGAGTCCCATCGATCCATCGCAGAGAGAGAGAGAGCGCGCATCGGCAAAGCAAAGCATGACATCAGCTCTTCAGCGTAATCCACTGGGATCCGTAAAGTGCAACAACAACAACAACTTTAACCACCACCAGAGTCTGAGCTGCCGCGCTATTTCAGCGAGCGTCTCCGCCCCGCAGGTGAAGGTAGAGGCTGCCGTTCATCACCCCATGTAGTCGGCCATGTTTGGCCACGTTTGACAGCGTGCGTCCCGAAATACCAAACCTACCCGGCGGGCGTCCGCCGAGCGAGCGTCGCATCAGAAGGCGAATCCAGCAGCACTTCTCAACCCGCGCGCTTGCTGCCAATGGACTCGTTGAGCGTCGTCCGACCCCTGGCCGCCGCCATCTACGGGCGCGTGCTGCTGGTGCGCCACCGCACGTCCGGCCGCTACTATGCGCTCAAGGTCATGAGTCGGCCGCACCTGAAAGCTCGGCGCGCCGTGACGGGGCCCTTCGTCCAAGAGGACGGGGACATGGAGCTGCAGATCCTGCGGAAGCTCGGCCGGAATCTCGTCTACTACTCGACGACCGGCGAGAAGACTCGAGACAACCAGGAGGAGGAGGAGCATGAGGAAGAGGAAGAAGAAGACTGCAGCTGGAGTGTGAGCCCCGTGTGGAGCAACGGGGCGGAGGACGACACCCGCGCGGCCTCGGGAGCCGACCGCCACTTGCTCACACTGCACCAGGACTTCGTGGACTGCGCCACCAACACGCGCTGCCTCCTGTTCGACTACTGTCCGTACGGAGACTTGTTCGCTCACGTCAGCGCCCAAACGGGCAGCGACGGTCGGCCGCGTGGCCTGCCGCTGGAGATGGCGCGCGCGTGCTTCCAGCAGATTGCGAGCGCTGTCGGCTTCCTGCACGCGCGCAACGTGGCGCACCGCGACCTGTCGCTGGAGAACGTGCTGCTCGACAGCTTCAGACGCTGTCGGCTGGCCGATTTTGGACTCGCCAGTGCCACTGGGTCTCGCTGCTTCGGCGCGCGGGTGGGCAAGATTTTGTACATGGCCCCGGAGGTTGTCTCTCGCCCTGCGTATCGACCCGACACAGGACCCAACAGCGTGAGCGTGGGGGCGGACGTGTGCTACGACGCACTGCGAGCCGATATCTGGTCTCTGGGGGTCATTTTGTTCATTTTGGTGACGGGGATCCCGCCGTTCGAGAAGGCGAGCGACGTGGATGCGAGGTTCCGCCTCGTATCCAAGCCTGGAGGCTCGGTGTGCGCCTTGTTGCGGCAGTGGGGGCACGAAGACCGACTACCGCGAGAGCTCTGCGCTCTGCTGGACTGGATGCTGCGTGTGGACCCTCGACAACGGCCCTCAGCGGACCAAGTGCGCGCACATGCGTGGCTTCAAGCGACGAATGGCTTGCAACCACAGCAGGCGAAGCAGAGTCCTCGGTGGAGCGGACATGGGGAAAAGCGACCGAGTGCAGAGCCCGAGGAGGAAGAGGACGGAGAGAATCAAGAGCCACAGCAGTTGGCGGGGGCGGCCAAGAATACGAATTCTGACAAGTCGTGGTCCTGGAGCAGCCCACGCAGCAACAAGCGAGTGAAGCGCACAGGGTAGAGTAGAGAGAACAGCATGCAGATAGTTATCGTACGTATGAATAAAATGTTAGCACCTTAGCACAATCTTCTGTCCTGTTGGGATGCATGCTGGCACCAGCTTGGTAGCACTCGTCTGTCCTACCGTATCCAGTCTCGGTGCGAAGCGTACGTCTTCAACGTGTTGATCCCGTAAAGGTGTTTCGGTGGCCGTCCACCCAGCAGATGCCGATGATTCTTGTGTGTGCGCTCACGACGATGGCGCGACTCGGATCCTCAAAACTGTATCCGTGGGGAGCGTATGAAGAGCCGCTTTTCAATTATCTTGATAAATGTATGCAGACCTGATTTCGACGCT
>JAIKVE010000350.1:0-22266 GCA_024679115.1 Phytophthora pistaciae | reverse complement strand
GTCGCGGCTTCTGCGCAGCGTTTTCGCTTGTGCGCGGCAGGCCAGGAAGGGTGCTGGCGGGGCGTCTGCCGCGGATGCCGCAGCGCGGGCTATGCTGGATGGCAGGGCGCGGATTGGATGGGCGGCCGACGAGGATTAATGTGCCGATATTATGGGATGTACATACAAGAGCCTAATGATATTTGAGTCACGCGGATTTGTGCGCCGGATTAGAGAGGAGACCAATGCGAGTTGTGAAACTGCTGATGAAGAGCCCACTGTGACTGTTCGATGCGGCTGCCGTCAAAAAGGACGAACCAATTTGACCTGAATTCACTATACTCTTGAAAGTGGGACGTGCGGCAGCCGCGTCAAAATTTCCCCAACTCAGCCCGCTGCGCGCTTTATGAAAATGGCAGTCGCGCGGAAAATGCCAGGCGAGCGCACAGGAGGCTCGGCCGAACGTTCCCAAATGCTGACGAAATGCTATGCTGACCTGGAGTCAAGGTTTGCTGCACAAGGAGGCCTGCTGGCAACTCGGCGCGTCAAGTGCCGGTACCGCAACATGTAGCAGCATCCCAAGCTCGCTGGCAAAACGCCCACCCTCGGACTAACCACAGACAATGGTTGACCGTCGGCGGGCGGTTGCAGGCCCTGAATGGGTGGCTGCAGCGACGGCGGCGGCGGTGGATTCAACGCTCATCTTTTTCGCCTCTTGCGCAGCTGACTGGCAACGCGTGCTTCCCTCGGCTCCCCCATCGAAGCCGTCACCCCGGAGGTCGAGGTGGCGATAGCCTAAATCAGGCCTCTGCGGTGGCGGCGGCGGCGGCGGCGGCGGCAAGTGCAGCAGGCATCAACTTCATCGAGGTAACTCGGAGGCAACGGCACTGGCAGGACAGCTAGTCAGCGCGGCCGTTTTCTCGGTAGCCGGTCGCGCCTGCCATTATCGAAAGCCCAAAGGTCGCACGGTCCGCACCGCGCATGCGATGGCGCGCCATAGGGATGCCGTGCGTACCGATGATCCGTGCGAAGTATAACTGTAGTCTGCGTGCGTCGCGGAGGCAGTGCCCGGCTCGAGCTACGATGTGGGCGCATTGCTGGTGCCGTCGACAGCCACCGAGCTTTGGTGAGACCGCTTCAACGTTGCGTGTGACTCACGTAGCGTGAGTAACAGCTGAAACCACCATACCACATACTTGATGCCAGGAACGAGGTCATGTTGAAGTGGTGCTTGCCAGTGGGTACCAATCCAGTCGAAGCAGGCATATCCTACTGGCTACTATTCACCGATGAGCGGCGGCAACGGCGTCAACACTGTCTGGATGACTAGCGCTGACAATAGATCTCGTTACATGGGCCTCATACGCTCACTACAGGGATGCGGTAAGAGCCGATAAGACCGCCAGAGTTTGATACAAGTAAAGTATTTTAACATGCGTCAAGTGCACCGAAAAATGCTGATTTGTGAGGGCCACTCCAAAATAAAAAATGCGCTACAGATGGTAAGGATATACAACAAAGCCTTCTAATACCTGCATTTCATCGACATAAAATGTTTCTCTAAATTCATCTCTAAATATAAATTGTGCAGAGATCGATATATGTGAGAGGTCGGGCTCTATGCCTTCAAGTTGCAAAAAGAGAGTGGCATATACTTTATGCAAGGTAAAACTTATGCAGTTGCACAATGAAGGGGTGGAATGGCCCTTCGTTTATTCAGACGTAATTTATGTCTCATCAGAATAAGTTTTCTTAAATCCGCTTATGCAGAAATTTAACACGGTTTTGAAGGCTTCTAATAGGCTTTTCAATGCACATATGCAGCCACGACGATTCATAGTTCGCCATATTGCTCAGAAATCTCTTCTCAAACTTGGCACCTATGCCCCCTACCTCCGGATGTATTCACATTCAGTTTGGTTTTTACCAATCAACAGTGCCGATACAAGGATAAAAACCCCATGTTTTGTATGGGCCTCCTTAGACACAATGTGATTTGTCGAAAAGCGGCACGATTACACAGCCCGAAGATGGCCCCACTGTTGTACTCGAGGAACTCTTGTGCTCGACTGTCTGGTCGCACAAGCCTTAATATACATTTTTACATGTTAATCTATGTCCTACATGTTGGTAAAGTCCGCAATGCATTCCATTCTTCAGCGAATCTTGTATTTACTGAAAGGTCAATTCATGTCCCACTTGAGTAGTGTACAAATAACGACGGAAAAATGCGCCCCACCAAAAATTTTGGCCATGCAGACCTCTGATTCGATACAAATAGACATATATTTATAGCCAATAAGGTTCAACCTAACATTCCTAAATCCTTTACATTTGCAGAAATAATAGCTCTGTGAGTCTTCCAACACATCATCGATGTGAGAATGTATCTACACCTACATTCATTTGTAACGAATGCGCTGAGTTATCATCAGGTTTTGGTCTAGTCAATATTGCTATCATTGTACGCCATGGTCGGTTCATTTTTCGTGTAGACTGCTCTGATCAGCATGAAAGCCAACAAGAACCATCACGTTTACGAATTGCTACCGTAGAATGAAGCAATAGGTTATCTCTTCGTGCCCCGCTCAATATGGTCAATTTGACCATACAAAACTCTATATTAAATTTCCATTCTTACAGATGTGGCAAATCATGTTGCAGAAACTGATCAAACATGGAAGATCGCCACCCCGTCTGTATCAGCTCAACTATAACTAATGTCAACCGCCCATTACCCCTTTTTATGTCACACTGAAAAGTGGACTTTATCAGAAAGCTGTTACCACTTGTTTTACGTAGTGAAGTCTGTGTTTATGCTTTTTTACCGCTCTTTATTTTTTCTATCTTCGTCTTCTTCTTCACTTTTCGGTAATATTTTCAGTTTTTTGTAACTCCACCTGAATGTTGAGTCAACCGTCGATAATGTAAATATGGCATATTTATGATGGCGCTGCGGAACTTCAACACCATCGTCTCCACAGGGCAACCAGCTTGCTTTAGGGTGCTGAAAAACTTCTTGAACCTTTCGAAAAAAGATACCCTGGTCACCCCATACTTAATGAGGCTGCAGCCTCGGTACGGCTCGTGGTCGTCCCCAAGCGTGCCAATCCATTTCGCAATCGGCGAAAACACCAACCGTCCACTGTAAGTCTCTACCGTGACAGCTCCACAGGATAGTTCGTAAAACCCACTGTTTTCGAACCACCAAGTGAGCGGCGACCTTGGAATCCCAGGGCCAATGTGCAGTGCCATTAGCAGGTGTAGTGGGACCAGTAGTGGTCCGTCGTACAGCTCTTCTTGGTCGTAGTCGCCGTCGTCGTTGGAGCCCTCACACACAGGTTCAGGAATGCCATCATAATCAGCATTCGCGTCGTCTTCATCATCGTCCAGATCTGTCGACAATTGCTCAAGTTGTGCGGGTCTTCGACAGGGGCGTCCGCGAGCGTTACGGATGGCAATTTGCGCAGCTTGTGTAGAACCTCGCGGGCGGGTGCAGTCAACCTGCGGCTGTGAAGCAAAATCAGAGCGCTCAGCGTTGCAACACTGGACTTGATCGCTCACGCCGTCTCCACTGCCCCCCCCCCAATCATCTTGGCCTCGATCTTAGCGCAATTGGCTGACTGGGTATCCCGCGTCCTTTATATAAGCAAGTGAGCGAGACAACAGTTAGCAAAGGACTGGCAGGTGAGCGATAAAAGGATGGGTGCTTGCAACTGAAAGTCCATCTAACGTATTATACACAGCGTTGGAAAGTG
Organism: Phytophthora pistaciae; assembly: GCA_024679115.1. Lineage (NCBI taxonomy): Eukaryota > Oomycota > Peronosporomycetes > Peronosporales > Peronosporaceae > Phytophthora > Phytophthora pistaciae. The sequence goes on along the minus strand of JAIKVE010000350.1, from coordinate 18,529 downwards.
CAATCTGGACAGGGGTCGTCGCCCAAAATATTCAGCAATCGAAGAAGCACTTATCCACATTCTCCGACAGGAAGCTCACGCGCGTCGCACCACCCTTGAGGCTTTCGTCGTAGCGAGAGACCCGATGATTCTAGGAGTGCTATCCAGGCAAAGGCCAATGCCCAACGCCCTGTTGGCCTTAGTGCCGAGTAGTACTCCTGTATCGGAGGCGTGGGTTGACAGGTTTAAGGACCGCCACGGATTGCGTCCCAACGGCATTGCCCGCAAAGCCCACCAACAGCAGCAACAGGGGGAGGAGGGGCAATAGCAGCAAGACGGAAACGGCGACGGTGAGTGGTTCCCCGGCCAAAACGGACAAGGGCAACAGCAAAACGCGTTCAAACCAGAGCACTACCAGCAACCGGAAAATTATCGCACTGGGTATACGGCGACTGCGAGGACTCCGAGGACATTGAAGACGTTATGGATGAAATCCCAAAGCTCCCCGTAGGGATGCAGGCCAAGAGGGTACGACTCGGGATTTGAACTTCGGCGTAGTTTTGACGTTATGCTTTCGCGCGTGGTTTTGGCTTCGGTTACGTAGCTCTAGTCGCCTTCCTAGTTTTTTGCCGGTTGCAGCCTCAGTTTTAATTCAAAAATGACAAGCGCTATTTTATTTATCAGAGCTTACGTGAAAACCCGCTCAACTAAAAACCCGAATGTAGCCTGAAAACTCGTAAAAAAAAATATTTTTTTACATTTACTGAAAAACCGTACAAAATCGCGCGAAGCACGAAGAAGCTCTAAAATTTAGCGTAAACATGAATGTAGTATGTAAAGTCAAGTTGCACACTACAGCGCATCTGCTGCTCCCGTTATTATTAGTATTTTTTATTTTTATCTTCTACTGTAACACCTCAAGGTAAAAAAATAACACACCTCTTTTTACTATAATAAAAACAAATAATCGCAAAATTGAAATTCAAAGGAATTACGGGAAAAAGTAAAGTAAGTAATAAAATTATATAACTTTTTTAAAGAATAGTTTTTAAATTATCCCATCTAATGTCGGTTTAAGTGGTTGTTTTTAAGGGTTCGCAGCCGCAGAATCTGGTAAGTAAGCTTGGAACTTAAAAATGGTCCGTAGTTTCCTCCAGCTTTGCCTCGACAACGATCAACTACTGCATTCGCTATAGGTTTTGCTGGGCAACTGTTTTTTGCACGGTTGAGGTTTAATTGTTGCATAATTTTTCTTTCAGTTTTAGTAAAAAAGTACCCACCCAGCTAATACATATAGCAGTTATTTTTTCCACCTGGTGGGTATATTATATTGAACTGGGGTCAAAATTGGCCACTAATAAAACTGGAAATTTACGGCGAGCAATAATAACAATTGCCGCAATTTATATTGAATTGACATATAATAGGGGCAAATACATAGGGTTGAAGAGGTGACATATCTATTTGAACAGGTTATAAGGGGACAGTACAGTAGTAAAACTTATGTCAGCAAGAATTTCGCCTGTACTGCATGTAGTATCGCTGGTAGACATTGCGGAGGGGAGTCTTTAACGAGGTGATGCGCCCTATGTAGCCCTTCAGCAGATCTTCGTACCACCCCTACTGTTCCATACTCTAATTCTGAGTGTTGTCTAATCGGTACTTATAGGAATTATTTGCAAACTTTATATATGAAATCAACCTACAGGTAAATGGAGAACACTACTGCGCCTGCTTCGCATCCGCTATATAAGTTACATAAAGCGCCGCTGAAGTCGACCTGTGCTGACGACTTACAGTCGTGTTCGAGGCGCAAAACGGACCATACCACTATGACTCAGGAAAATTCACGAACAACTACCCATGACAAAGCAAACACAATAATTAATCAGTTTTTCCCATACTAATTTGCTGAGAGCAACACAGTATAAAATGCCCACTTATTGACAATAAGTTCGGTGGTTTTTTCATTGAACGAACTGGTATACAGGATCCAGAGTTTTAAATAGGTTGAAAATTAAGGAAAAGGGCATGTCATAGTTTTGCTTTAAGCAAAGCCTCATAAAATTGTATATGTTGTTTGATTTTAATCATACTCAATATAATAAATACATAGTTGGTTCTTAAATTGAGAAACTGATTATTTGCCAGTACGTTTGTGATTATATCCGTTACCATTTCTACTGTTGGGCAATATTTTACACACGATCTCCAGCTCAGTGAGTGGTGCCAGTGGGCAGTTCCGGAAAATACGAAATCCGGATGAACGCGAATTCAGCTAAAAATTGAGTGTACGTATTGCTATGTGATATTAATTGATAAACGCGCAGGAAACACACGTTTAGTGTTCCGAGTAACATGAGCGGATATGAAGCTATTTTCTCCGCTTTAGTCTTATTTCGGCCAGAGGGGATATCGCTCCAGGCAAGTCACGTTTTCACTAACCTACCCCTATCTTCTCGCTTTTGTGCTATCGTTAGTCGTCTGGTCTAATCGCGATATACCATAGTCTCCCAAAGGAAGCCCTACACACTAGTAAGATGACGCTGCCTTCGACATTTTTTCTCGCTAACGCCCCTGGTAGATAATGTAGTTTACTGCGACTAAATGGTTATAGTGCTAGCTGGCGCCACCTGCTTGCTGCGGGCGGCACTCGGTGTGATGACGAGCGCCAAGCGGATGTCGTGACACGTAGAATGGTCCATGCAAGTACCACTGCACCGGATGTTTCATTTGGCGTCGGTATGACCCCGACTAAGGAAGTGCTAGTCACTAGGGTAGCTATCGGCCACAGTAATACCGACATCTGCTTCAATAAAGAACACCAGAAAACCTATAACCCTTTATATTGTATGAATGCTGATTGGCTCAGGCATACAAATATGACTATAATGTTATTGCAATATTGCATTACCTTTGACAATTTTGTATATATCAGGTGTTCTTTATTGAAGCAGAAGTCTGTACAGATAATGGACTACAGGCTCAGGAAAGGGTTCTCACTTGTAATAAAGATGAATGTGTTTATCGTTTTCATATTAATACCCGAGCCGGCTTTTTTTCTTTCAAAACCGCCCACTGAACCCCTTTTTTCGCTCTCACTTAGCTTGAAACAGCATGTTAATCGTGGATTCTTGTTGCCCGATAATTTTTTTTACAGAAATACATCGAATCTGGATGTGCTTTGAATGCTTGTATTGTTCTGGGTTGATAAAAAAATACACAACTCAGATTGTCCTCCATAATTGTGCTACATCTTTTCGGGGTCAACTTGCTCCGCGAGAAAGGGCGCTCTATAGCTTTCAAAGTCGCGTTGAGCAACACGATTTTACTATACTTGCCGTGAGCGGTTTTCTGCTTCTTGGAACCAACTCGTAGACGCTCTGCTGCATAGTCGTTTTCACGGGCCCTGCGCTAGAGCGTAGCAGTATCAGGCGGCATGCAGACACGGTTCGGCTTCTTGCCCGCGCAGAGACCTTCGGCTAACGGCTACCCGTTAACACCATCTCTTCGACAGCCTCCACCTTCTTGTTCTCAGTCCGGATGCAGATGTAGCGCTCCACCATGGCAATGCACACACACATACACTTGTTGAAGACTCCCAGGACACAGACGCCTAGACCCGGCTAAGTCCGTGGAGATTGTTCGCTTGGACCGGTTTTACGTCAATATCTTCTGGAAAAATATTGCAAATATTGATAGAAATTGATATTGTACGGGCTAAAAAACAATAATATACTGAAAATGTAATAACTATGTAACGGATATGTAACCAATCTCGAAAAATTCTAGCGAGCTCCTTCCGAGAATGTTAGCATGAACACACATCGATGTTTGATGGCGCACACCAATCTTAGATAAGGTGATTCAACCATGGTTTTCGAGAACTGTACCGAGGCTGTTGCACCAGACACAGGGCTTTTTTATGGATCTGGACTAGTTTACATAAAGTTATCTTTTCAAAACCTCGAGATGATGCAAGTCTCAACATCAAGAAATTCGTTTAGCCCGCAAAGACTAAAAAACAAAAAAGGTGAGAAAAGTTAGCGTGGTTCTTGGGTGGTAAGAAAGTCGTTTTAACATCTATTTGATGGATCACGCAGTGCCTTAAACCTTAAGGGTGAGCAAAAGACGTAGCGGATCACCGGAGCAAATGTCTCGTCAAGTTTATTCCATAGCGTGGTAGATGCCTTTATTATAACTAGTCGAGCCTTGCATCAATCTCCCCTCTCTCCCTGTCTGCGCCGTTGAATCTAACCTGGAATACCCAACAGCCCGCAAACACAGGACGGTGGCTAGGAGGTGGTACAAAGGTTCAGGGGTTCTTGTTGTTTGATATTCCGTGCGAGCCGTTCGGCGTCATTTGGGTGCGCGGTCAGAATGCATAACTGCGTTGTAGCTTTTCAGCTTCGCAATATGACGCATAGTCAGTAGCGCATCCTGATGCATGATACGCTGCCGAATCGGAGTACCACTATAAACATGAATAGGGCCTGTGAGACAAGCGTGTTTATGCATGCACAGCGGGCGGTCAGGAGCTGATATATCGTCTGCGTACCGTTTTGCAATCAATGTGGTGCTACTAATTTGAGCCTGGGGGAGGAGCGCTATCTGTATTGAGTAGTGATGGCGGTAAGTGAAACCTAGTAATTATCTTCGCGCCGTGCTTAGTGTGGTGGTCAAGACATCAGGTAGATGCATCAAGCTGTCGCTTGTACACTTTTTTTGTCTTGCCTGCGGTCATGAACGACGCCTTCAATTGACCGACACTTGCTTTCGGCGACGAGTGCTACCAACACCACCAAAACATCGTACTTCCGCTCGGTGCAATATGTGAAGGAATACGGGGAATTGATGACTGTGACGAGACTGAGCGAGGTTTTACCTCAACCGGTCATCACCTATCTACTGACACGACTGAATCCGCTATTCTGATTGGTCGAGACTGGATCCGGACCCGGCTGTACGCCGTGCGACAAGAGCTGGAGAGCTGGAATTCGGCTGTGATCCGCGGAGCGGAGTGCGTTCAAGCCTATGTGATGTAGCGCCTTGAGCTTTCGCCCTCGACACTCCGCCAGTTCCCGGGTTGCGTTCCTAGACAGAGAATCTAGGGAACTAGAGAGAGCGAATCTCCTAGTAGATAGACGGCCCGCCCGGACGAGGGATTTATCCGGGGCCGTGAGTTCCCGGGACCTTTACTCGCTATGGGAAAGCAAGGGGTCCTGGGACTCGGTCAGTAACCTCACCTTGTGTACCCCCTTCGAATCGGTTGTTTGGATCAGAGGGAAGGTCAACCACTGAGGATCTCCTGGGAGTCCCGACCTTATGAGTACGCTGGTTTGGTAGCAATACAATCAGTCGCCCGGGGACGCTACCTAGTTCCCGGGGCGGAATTAACACGCAACTAAAATATGCAGTTAGGTCTTTCGGAGCAAGACTCCCTCGGCGACGGCCGCAATACTTTTCGGGGCGAGACCCCACGGGCGAGACCCTGTGAATATGGAATGCCCTTACCCGTGCCGGCTAGACCGCACTCCGGGGGGACAAATATGAAATGCCTGGGGCTTCCTGGGGGGAAACCCTGGCAAAGATGCTATCGATTTACCTGGGGATAGCCTACTAGCGCGGGTCCCAGTGACCGCGACCTTGTTACCTTAGAGTTCCTGAAGCGAAGGCGACTTGAGCTCTTTGGGGAAAAAGTTAGACTGAATTGCGCACTTCCCCAAGGCCACTGGCCCCGGGGAAGTGCTTAACTATGGGTTTCCTACGGGTGTCTGCTAATCACTTGAGTTCACTATGGGATGGTCCGGACACGCCCGGGGTCGGCTCGTCTGATGTCGTCGCTCGTCCTGCGCTGGCTTCCTGGGGCTCTCCTGTGTGGGGTACACCCGGTACCACCCGGATGGGTACACCTTCCGGGGAATTGCACATCCGGGGTCGGTCGGTCCCCGGAAGCCCGGGGCACTATGCCACAACCGCCCCATCCTGCATCGCCGTCGCCGAGTGCTCTCGAGGCGTCGGAGTCGCTGGATCTTGGCTGGAGCCCCCGGGATTACCGGGTTCAACCGGTTTCTCTTCATGGCGGGCCGATACCTGTCTTCTTAGTCGGTCTCCATCGGTCCCGGGTCGGTACTTGTCAATCACCAAGTCTTCAACATGGCGCCATCTGGGAAATTTCCGCGTCCCGTCTCGGGGAAATCTTACTCCGTCTCGGTCCTCATTCTCGGATTTTCCTCCATCGCCGCCCAAGCTCCAACTCGTGTGTTCCTCTCGCTCATGGCTCCTGCGGTCCCCGCTCCAGGTGCGCCCCCGGCGCCCCAGGGCAGCGCCCCTGCATCGTCTCCGCGCGCGCGCATCTTGCGTGGCGTACCCATTGGGCCAGCCCCAGAAGGAGTCGCCAGCCAACTCACAGAGGCCCAGGCCCTGATGGATCTCGCTGGCCAGTCTGGTTCCACGCCCCCCGCGCTCTCCCCGGATGACCAAGCTCTTCGCGACGCGCTCCTGAACCCCACGTATAACCTGACGTCTGGCATCTACGGGGGATTCGTCGAGGTGGTCTCCAAGCGGTTCCGGCCCGGAGCTGAAGGGGCTCTTGGGGTTCCAGCCGGCAACGGGCGAGTTGCCTACGGGAGACACGGCCATGCTGGACCTGTCCGCACTCGCCGGCCCTGCGGAATTACCGCCCCCGTTCATCGATCTGCCGGTTTCCGCGGAGGACATTCAGGCGATAGCTTCCGGGAAACCTGGGCAACTCCAGATCCGGGATATCGAGGGGGTGGCTCACGTCGCCGTCCGGGCACCCGCTCTCACCACCCCGCAGATGGAGGAGTTGGCGCGCTTGGTGCCTTCAGGGAACCTCTCGCCTGAAGACATACTGGTCCCTAGGGCGCTCTCCGGGGCTCCGCCTCCTATGGTTCCTGGGCACCGGGCACGAGCAGCCGAGCTTCAGGCCGGTCCCCTGATCGACGTCTTCGGGCCAGACCGCTTCGGCTACCGCGTGCTAAACACGATGAATGCGTTGCGTCTGGCCCTGGAGAGGCTCGAATCTTTGGGCCTCGTCCGGGGACTGGCCGCTACAGCTGACCCAGACAGCAGGGTGGCCAATGCGCTCCTGCTGCAAGCTCTTCAACGCACCGACACGGCCCGGGCTGAGGCACACCGAGAATGGGAGGCCTCGCTCCGAGACCTCGACGCTGCGACCCTTGCTGCGTACCGGGGCTTCGTCGAGCGCACCCGTGCAGTGCTAGCCCAGGAGCTCCGGAACCGTTCGCTGCTGGAGACTCAGCTCGACGATACCACGGTGCAGTGGGCCGAGGCTGAGCGTCTCGTGACGGAGACCAAAGCGCGGCTGGCGGACCTTCAGCAGCAACTGAACGAAGCCGCCCGGAAGTCCCAGGGCTTGGAGTCAGAGCGCGATGAGGCCCTGGCCCAGCTAGCAGTCCGGCCACCTCAGCCTCCCCCGGACACGGTCCCCCGGGCCCAGTATGAGGAGGCGGTCCCGGGAGGCGGCGCGCCTGGAGGGGGAGAACGAGCTGCTTCAAGCGGAGGTTCGCCGGCTGAAGCGGGTGGTCGACCCGGTGCGCCTGTTCCGCTACTTCGCGACCCAAGCCGGCCCCGGGGTCATGGGAGATCGTGTGTGTTTCCAAGACCACCTCCGGGCGTACTGCGATTCGGAGCATCTGCCCTACGCTATCCAGCTGATGGTGTGTCGCTCAGACGCAGCGGTTGACCCCTCGGTTTTCTCTTTCACGGACACGAGAGGTGGTACCGGGGGTGCCCAGGGCGGGCGCGATGCCTCCCAGGGGGAGACGGCTGACGCCACTCCTCACTCGGCCCACCCGACACCTCCCCAGGTCACACCGTCCACAAGCGCCTCAGGATCTAGCGCGCCTACGCAGGATCGAGCTCCCTCAGGCGCCAAGCGCATTATTTGTCTTGATCTTTCGGGGTCATACACTGGTTCAAGTAGAGTCGTCCCGGTGCCGCCGGTCTCGGGGTCCTCCGCTGAGCCGCAGGTCCCCTCCGTGGCCCAGGGGAAGGATCGCCCTTTGTCCCAGGCCCAGGGGCCTGACCAGCCTCCCGAGGGCTCTTCGCTCGACTTTGACATGGAGGGCAATTCCGGAGGTTCCGGTGACGATGACGACGATGGTGATGGCAGCGACGACCTCCACCCGCGTAAGTGCCGGCATCCGATCCAAGAAGAAGCTGAAGAGGAGGAAGAGGAAGAAGTTGCGCAAAAGTCCCCTCCTCCCCGGACAACTCTGGACGGATTACGCCAGCTCCGGCCTCGGGATTACGAGCCCCAGACCGACCCCCACAGTTCCTGGTACCATCCTATTGATGCCGACGCTCAGCCTCCTCGCTCCGACGAGGCACTGCTCAAGCTACTACCTGTGAAGGCCGGATTTGATGACGTCCGCCCGGATGTCTTGGAGTACTTGCGGATGGACGGGGATAACTGAAGTCTCCAGGACGCCGAAGACGCTATCATGAACGAGCTGGAGAAGGAGCTGGTGATCCACACTTACCTCCGGGAACCGGTTCTCGTCGAGATCCTGCGTCGGGTACTCTGTCTCCAGATCCTGGACGAGGTGGAGTGGTTGCGGCATGTCCCAGAGGAGTACTTCGAGAAGGGAGTCGCCCGGGCTCGGGAGTGTAACTGGGCCGTCGGTGTCGAACGCCCTTGGCCCCACATCCCTACCGAGCGCCCGGACTCCCCAGAGCACTCCGACGACGATAAAGATGCTTCGGGAGATGAGCGCAAGCCCCGAAGTTCCAAGGCACAAAAGACGCCTCGGCGTAAGCGTTCCAGGGGCTCCAGCGTCTCGGAGGGGGACCCAAGCCCGCTGATGTCTCCTAGTGGGAAGAAGTCTCGCCAGACGAAGACCCCTGTGGATTACTCGTCGGACGTCTCCACGGAAGATGAGAGTCTCCCAGTACGTTACAAGCGCCTGGTGCAGACCAATGACATGGGTCCCGAGGATGCTCACACGCCCACGCGCACTGCCGTGTCCTGGGTAGTCTACGAGATCCGGGTCTGTGCTGCTAGCGGCAGCACTGAGCGACAGACCCGGGACTTCCCGGACGTCAAGTGCTTTCCCAAGGAGACCAAGGCAGCCCAAGCTCGGTTCCGGGCCGAAGATTCCTGAAAGGCTCGGCCCCCGGAGACGTGATGCACTGGGACGTCATGTTCGCCGAGAGGATCACGGTACTCTGGTTCTTCGAGGGACCCATCAGCCCGAGGCTCGGGGTGGTCCTCAAGATCTACGTTACCCACATGTTCGTCTGGCGTCGGGCCCACTGGGAGCGGCTTCACTGGATCGCGATGAATCGCGCTGAACTCTCCCATCAGCAACTCCTACGCCGCACGTCGTGAGCTCCAGAAGGCGTGGTCCAAGGCGCGAGTCGAAGTGAAAAGGGAGATCAAGAAACTTCCTGAGCACGAGCGCAAGATATTCCGAACCGAGCCCGGTCTTTGGCGTCGCCCCCGAAAGGTGGCCGCCTGGATTCCCATGGACCCTTCGACTCGTCGTTCGCTGCCGGATCAAGTCCGGATCCTGGACGCCCGCGAGCCGTCGCGCGTTTACTGGGGGCTGCCTGGGGCCGAGGAACATCTCGCGAGCAGCGTGTCTCCGCGGACTTGGGGGTCCCGCATAACTGACCCCGCCCGGCGCTTGGCTATCCCGGGTCCCGCGGATGTGGACTAGGTGCCCACTCGTCTAAGACCTCGACTCCGTTCACGCCACCCTTTTGGGGCCTCCTGGTAGTAAGCCTTTCTCCAATTCCAGGTCTTTCCTCGCGTAACTTCTTTAATATCACGTGATTTCCTTTCCTTCTTGCGTGTCTTCGCTCTTGAGTCTTGTTCGTTTTCCGTTGTCTTTTCATATACACTAAGTCCGGGTTCGCTTCGGCAAGTCATCCCGGCCGAGTCCCCGGGCATCCCAGGGGGTCTCACCACAGTCGAACTTGGCTCCACTCCTGGGGTTGCTCTACCAGGCCCTTCTGGCCTGGGAGTCTTGGGTTCTTCAATTCAAAAAATGTAACATGTAAAATTCCCAGGGACACTAGCGAGGAGTCTCAACCGGTGTCTCCGGGACTTCCGGGGGGACACACTCGAGGAGATCATACTCAACTTCGGGGTCCGCGCCCCGGGGCTCTACCGGACTTCTTCGTCCGGGAGCTCGTCCCCAGACTGCATAGCCTGGAAGCGTACGCGAGCGCGTTTTCCTTGGTCGAACTCATACAACAGTCGTCCACAGTTCAGGCGCCCCTGGGGTATCCACTCAGGGGCATCATAACCCTTCCACTTGACCTTGTATTCCTTGATTCGCCTGCTAGTACGGGTCCGAGTGGCCCATCGTACATCCAGGATTGCCTCCACTTCATACTCACCGGCAGACTCGCCCGGCTCCCAGCTGTCCTCACGAAGCAGGGCCGCATCAAAGTCATCGTCTTCGGGGATGTCCCGGGCTTCCGAGGGTCTCTCCGGGAAGAGGGCCCGGGGCTTCAGCCTGCTGACGTGTACCCAGGGGTAGAATCTGTAGTCCGTGCCTTCGACTTGGAGCTTATACCGGAAGTTGTCGCTTTTCTCTAAGATCCGGAAGGGGCCGTGCCACAGGTGGGCCAGTTTCTTGGTCAACCCCGGGCGTACCCGGGCCAGATAGAGCCACACAGAGTCACCCACCTCGAAGCCTTCTTTCAAGCGGTCCGAGAGCTGCTTCCAACGACGATTGTGTTCCCGGGCTCGTTTGGTCTTGGCCTTAGCCTGGAGGTCCCGGGCCCACGCTCTCGCGTATTCAACTTGGCGCTGCACTTTCAGGCGCCATTCTACGAGTTGGAGGTCCCGGGGTACATCGCCCATCATTGCTTGGACGGTCCCCTGGGCGTCCCACCCGTGGACGAGGTAAAATGGCGTATCCAGCCTCGTGAAGTCGTAGGAGGTATTCAAGCAAATACAACACGCATGGGGTGGGAAAGCAGGATAAATCGGCGTGATATTTTGCGCCATGTAGAGGCCGACCATGCACGACCCACCCACAATCGATAAAATCGCCCACTTGATGTCCGTGAAGGTGAACGACTCCAGCAGCAACTCGCAGCACCATCCCAACCAAATTGCCCGCTGCTTCATGCCGCGAAGAGACTATCTGTCGTGATACACTGGGACGCCCAGGGGACCGTCCAAGCAATGATGGGCGATGTACCCCGGGACCTCCAACTCGTAGAATGGCGCCTGAAAGTGCAGCGCCAAGTTGAATACGCGAGAGCGTGGGCCCGGGACCTCCAGGCTAAGGCCAAGACCAAACGAGCCCGGGAACACAATCGTCGTTGGAAGCAGCTCTCGGACCGCTTGAAAGAAGGCTTCGAGGTGGGTGACTCTGTGTGGCTCTATCTGGCCCGGGTACGCCCGGGGTTGACCAAGAAACTGGCCCACCTGTGGCACGGCCCCTTCCGGATCTTAGAGAAAAGCGAACCAGCTTGGAAATAGGACGAATACCACCGTTCTTGTGCGAATGAAAAATAGCGAAGCATGATCATTGGATATAATGTATGTAAGGTACTTTAGCGGACAATGGTTCTGTCCTGGACAGAACAGTGGATAGAATGTTCTGTCCATCATAGCCTCCTATCCTGCATTAAACATTCCATCCGATGCAATTTGTCCAGCGTTTGCCGAGCGTTGTATGCCGTGTGACCACAGCACACCTCGTCAGCATGACCAGCGGCGGTATTGCGATCACGTCAGCTACATCGTTCATCGCCTTGAGCATACAGCGTCAGGCCAGCCGGACCGGATGTGTCCTTGCCTCAAGCAGGCAGTCACGACGCGAAGTACCTGTCGCGACTGGTCATGTGTTTATATTTACGAAGGATTAAGTTGGCAGCATACTATAATGCATACATTCGATCTACAAACTCCAATTGCTAGAAATGAGCGTATAGCCATTCCGATTGGTTAAGCTCTCACGAGGAAAAGTTATTTTTTCATTTTGCAGGTGAGGTATATTGTGTTCATTTAGTACGTAGTCCTAACGATCACCAACACCCGCAGCTAACGCCCATACATGTCGTTAGCTGTGCTCACGAGGAAAACTCACCTCAGACAGCTCCCGCCAAGGACGATGGGGGCGTCTCCGCCCTCTGCCAGGCGTGCGGCTAGGAGGCAAGGGACACCTAGGCTACACTGGTCCGAAGTCAAGTCGGCCAAGGACAGCGGGGCGTGTTCGCGGCCCCCCCCACTTTAATCTATAGACGGCAAGCGATTCATCGGTAACTACAGTATAGTCCCCCCCCCTCTCTCGGTGTGCTCCGTGCAGCGTTTGCTCGCGGGAGGTGCAGCGTCATCTCACCAAAAGATTGCAGCGTTCACTCACTATAATAGGCGCAGCGTTTGCTCGCCAGCCATTGATACTCTACGTCACGCTAACATGTAGTGCATTTGGCAGGTGTGCGAGTAGTCCTACAAGCGCCACCCAACAGCATGATGAGGACGCTCCAGCTCTGGAAGGACGTGGCGCAGCGACAGTGAAGTCCCTTCAGCGACTCGAGGGAGTTCCGATCAACAATACAGTGGTCTGTAGTACCGCTGGATGGTCATGGCGAATGGCCGCGCTGGCTGATGCCGGTGCCGGCGTTTTGCGAGGGCTGCGTGTCAGTGTTTCGCCGTCGTGGCTGCAGTTGTCGTGGGCTACGAAGTGCTGCTGAGTGGTGGCGGCGAGCTGGGCCTGCAAGGTGGCAGTGGGGACGTGTGGCGACTAGTGGTCGGTCCGATCGTGAATGTGCTGGTCTGCGATGACCACTGTGTCAGCGTAAATTGCCAATACGTATTGCTAAGTAGAGCGACAGCGTGTGAGTGACGGAAATGTGTAAACGTTTCCGATTGCGAGTGCAGTGGTGTGCCGATGGAAATGTTGAAATCAGAAACGATAAAATAGAAAAGAAAAAAAAACTTAATTTGGTAGTGTCAATCTGTCCAGCGATGTTGTAGAATTATTCAGCCGGCTTGGGTTTTTGACGGAGCGTTGCCATCCTCAGCGTTTCGAATGGCTTGTAGAGCTTTAACAACGCTTGGAGTTGGATTTGTAAATACTTATTTGTAATGCGCAACGGCAAAACAAGCAGGATGATATCCCACGCGACATTGGGAACACACAATAGGTGATTTCGCAGTCTTTAACCCTTGTAGGCTGCACAAATGGCAGACCAACTTTCCGCTGGAGTGCTCCTTGCTGTTCGGTGTGAAGCTCTTGAACAGTGTGATCGGGCATCATATCCACCTGACGTCGTTTCTTGGTCTCTTCGTCTCTTTGAGCCATAGCCGAACGTTGGCCTGTAGTCAGAGACTCACAAACACGCCGTTTGAACTCTATTAAAGGTTTTGGAGCGTTTGGCATTTTCTCAATGTACCCCATCAACGCAAATGCATTGATGATGGGCGATAGATCCAGACGCCATGTAAAATACTCATCGAGAGACGTATTTCTTTTCGCCGGGTAGGATCGGCTGAGCAAAGCTGGTCCACGCGCTCAACGCCGCTTATGCCAATGTTATAGGAAGCAACAAGGGTAGGAGCCATAAAGGTTGTCCGGTGCACCATCTCATTTCCTGTCCAACGGCGTATTGGGTACAACACTCGATGGCTTCATCGTTGTCACCACCAAGGACACGAGCAATTAGTGTCCTTGATAAGCCATTGTATAGAAGATAACAGGCTGTTTGTCGTGAAAAATCATGACTCCCGCACGATCCGCGAACTGGACCGGTGGTGCGTATGCCGTCTGGAGGTCCTTAGGAAGCTTTTTCTGCGTTCGTGCATGGGCGGTACGGTCTTGTTTGGAGTCCAATTCGCTGTTCACCGCAGGTATCAGCTCCCAAGACCCTCTAGGCATCTGTGCAACATGTTTCCACTGCCACCTTGCAGGTCTAGCTCGCCGCCACCACTCAGCAGCACTACGTAGCACATCATGACCACGACACCGAGACACTGACGTCATGGCCGCAGCCGTAGTAAAACCTAAGCACTGTGCTCCGCTAGCAACACCATTTGCTATGGCCGTCTACGCCACTTCTACTAGGAGCAGAACATCATCAAGTCGCCGAAGGTGGCAGCGGCGCACGTGGCGCCATTGACCCAACCACGCTGGTCCATCATGAGGCGTCGCCACGGATTATGTTGTCGTGTGTGAACATGAACACGGTGTCTACTAATTATGGGTATTTTATGGACCTCTAACATGTTAGTGTGGTCGCTGTAAAACGCCACCCCTAATGCGCGTGCATTACTTTATCGCTGAAATTTGATACAACTAACAGGGCTCGTTCGACCTCTTAGTGTAACAAATCACCTGATTTCGATCATAACAAAACCATATGAGCCAATAAAGTGATAAGGACTATTTCTCATAGAGGTCCTACTGGACCTCTAAGAGTACAGGTACTGAAAGAGTTAACTCTTATTGCGACGAGGTTCTGCGCTGAAACAAGATCTTATATGACATCTGGTCGCCTGTAGATGTGATGGGTGTCGATTTGAGGACCGGTCAGACATGGATAACGTCATTTCACCAGATTTGGTTGAGGGGGCGAGCCCGGCAACCAGAAACATTCACGTACGTTCTAGCAGAGTACGGCTGCGTCGTTTGACAATGTCATTAAACTTGAGGTGGCCAATATCGATACGAAAGTGAGCAGTCACGCTTTGACGTAAAATCATACAACCCTCTTGTTCCAGATAACGTAAATATGCATCCAGCGACGGTAATCATAAACATGTTGTAAAGTAATGACAACCAGACAAAATAACCAAAATCGGAACTGATAATGGAGCAGTCATGTCAAAGTGGACGTTTTCCAGACGTGCATTGGTAAGTTTTATTGAATGATGCGTCGTGTTATTTAGCATGAATGGGGAAGCTACAGAAGGACGACCTGACATCTGCATCATGCTTCAGGTCCTGAATGGCGTTTGTGTCTCAAAAGTCCTGCCTGAGGTAGTAGGTGCCTCTCAATTTATTGGGGACTGCCACGGACACGGGTAAGATATTGAACTTGATTGTGAATACCGGTCAAATTTGCCGAATCGGGTCGGTTTTGAGGTTCCTGCCCAATAGATGTATACAAATAAAGTCATATACCGTGTAATGGGCCTACTTTGGCTCACTACTTTAGCTTACACGTGTGCGCACGTGTATGAGGAAGCGTAGGTTTCTTTTACTTGAGTTAAATATACTCGAGATCCACGAGTATACTTTAAACAAGATAAAGACTCTAAGTAGCGTGTTTTGGTAAAGATGAGAACTGTTATTTGTGATTTATGCTTTGACTTCCCCTAAATGTAATATTCTAAACTAGGAATCTGCCAACGGCTGGTTGACAGGATCCCGCTAACATGCAAGTCGCTCATTGGCTAAAAGATGCTGCTTTCAGCCAATAGGAATCCTAAATGTGTATAGACCACCCGTCGTGGTGGCCCCAAATGTATGCAGCCTTTGGTGTACCTTACACCAAGGTCGAGAAAGTCTTTCGAACCTCTAACAGACGTCGTGTCTGTTAGAGTTACAAGTGGCTGTAGCCACTTGTGTGTGTAACCCCGTTACACCATCCCCCGTCAAGGTTAGACGTGCCGGTCTTGACACGTCAACCACCATTGACCGTTTGGTCGATGCGTGACGTTTGAAGAGAGCGTGCTCGTTCCGTAACGAGCACGTCGAAGTTGAAGACCCCTGGCGCAGCAGCGGAGAACATCTCTGCTGCTGCGTATCATGCGCGGCAGCGTGCGAAGCGCGTCGCTGCCACGGGGGTAGGCACCACAGCCTGCCCTCGAAGTGTCTTCGGGCGCTGTTGTTAACAACAGCGTTCGCATTACTTTCCAGCGTGTAGCGCATGGTGGGCTTCGTACGCCCTCACCATGTCCGGAACGTCTTGGAGCAAGACGTTCCGCGGCTCCCATGTATCTTGGTTGGGAGGAAATCCTCTCCAACGAATACGAAAACGAACTGGTTCTCTGTTCGTTCTCGGGATACTGTGGTCAACAATCTGCTCAACTATCCATCGAGTTGAGCCGTGTGCGTCACGAATTGGTGGCGGCGGTGGTGGAAACACGCCCCGTGTGTGGTCAACTTGGTGTTGACCCCGATCTCGCGTCTTCCCGCGACCGGAACTCGGTCGTGGAGTAGTTACAGAGCGCCGCGTTCGACGCTCTGGAGTATCCTTACTTTGCGACGGTCTCCTAGACCGCTTCGATCTTCCCGGCCGGGCTGGACCTCCAGCGCGAAGTCGCGCTGGAGAGGGTGATGGCTTCCGCCGAGTCTTCTGCTTCGGTTCAGCCGAGCTAGGTAGCTCGTGCTGCAGGTATGGCTTCAGCCGTCCGACGTAGAACGTCGGATGGAGGCGCATGCTAGACGGGATGTCTAGCGTGTAAGCGTTGCCATGCCGTGCCAACACTGTGAACGGCCCGATGAAGCGCGGAGCGAGCTTGCTCGCCCCGAAGTCGGAAACTGCATGTTTAGGCAGGTTTTGAGTAGCTAACAAAACCAATGAACCCATCTCGAATTCATTAGTGTTGCCCCTGCCAACATTGTCTGCATTCAGCTTCTGTCGGTCGACAGAAGCTGCAATAGCGTCTTGGACAAACCGAACGACGGCTTGTCTGCGCTGCACGAAGTTGACTGCGTCCGAGCTGAACTTGTTCAGCTCGCTTCCAGCACTAGGCCCCGCCTCTGCGTCCGTCTTCGCGGTGTCTGTGCCCTGCACAGACCCGTTCGGTTTCTCGTTGTTGTACTTGTCAGCGTCTGTGCCCTGCACAGACGCGTGCTTCTTGTTCTTCTTGCGCGTGGTCGCGGCTAACACTATGCAAGTGTCAGCGGCATTCTGCGGCTGTTGCGTTGCAGCCGTAGATCCTCCCCCACTTAAGGAAGGAGACACCATCCCGAGTAGACTCGGGAGGCGTGGGTGCCTCATGGTATTCACGTAGAACGGTGTATGCCCAGTCGAGGCATGCACTGAGTTGTTGATGGCAAACTCCGCCATCGGCAGGCACTCGCTCCCGTGTTGGAACGAGTGAGAGTAGCTCTTATGCACGTCCACGAGCACGCGGTTCACGCGCTCGGTCTGCCCGTCCGTCTGCGGATGGTCCGCAGTCGACATCGAAAATTGGTTCCCAAGAAGTGTAAACACTTCTTGCCAAAGATGTGCAGTGAAGCGCGGGTCTCGATCCGACACAATGTCGATCGGCATGCCGTGGTGTTTGAACACCATGTCGACGAGCAGACGTGCAGACTGCTTCGCAGTCACTTCAGCGGGTACCGCAGCAAGATGTACCATCTTGCTGAATCGGTCAACAAAGACCACAACGCCTGTGTTCCCCTGGCTGTCCGGGGGAAGACTGAACACGAAGTCCAAAGACATGGACTGCCAACACTCCGACGGAGTCGGGTGTGACTGCAAGGGAGCCTGCGCGAACGGCGCAGGCTTCACACGTTGGCACACCTCGCAAGCACGGACGTACTTGCGCACCCATTTGTACTGGTGGGTCCAGTAGAAGTCTCGCGTGAGAAGAAGGTAACGCAGAAACACAACACCCCAGAGCCTTCCCTCATACATGATCCTGAGTCGCAGGTCATGGTCATTGGGCACGACAACGCGGTCCGCGTTGTCGTCGACTGCACTGTAGAGTAGTAGCCCATCGTGCACCCGATAGCGGTCTGCACGAGCACGAAGATGCTTTGGCAGCTTCCGACGAGCTTGGTCAGAAGGCGACGAGCCGTAGGCCAGCAAGAGCTTCGCGTCCGCGTCGTGCGCGTACGCGACCTTCACGTCGTCCAGCAGCGACGACGTGGGAGTGCTCGATCGCATGGCGTCAATGGCATTGACGTCAACATCATTCGTAGCGTAGTCAGGTCGACGCGATAACGCGTCGGCCACCACGTTGAGCCTTCCGGGTTTGTACTCAACCCGGAAGTTGTACTCTGCGAAGGAGGAGAGCCATCTCGCCATTCGTTGCGAGATGTGGGGCGACTTCACAGCCGTCCGCAGCGACGCGTGGTCTGTATAGACCACGAACGGTTTGCTTCCGAGTAGATACGCTCGGAACTTCGCGAGTGCGTATTTCATGGCAAGGAGATCCTTGTCATGTACCGGGTAGTTGCGTTCAGCTGGCTTCAGCTGACGCGATTGGTAGTAGACGACACGATCACGACCCTCGTGATCGTGCTGCATCAACGCACATCCGATTGCGAAGTCGGACGCGTCGCACACTACGCGTGGAACGGGCGGTCTTGGTCGGCCACCGCCAAGATCGGCGCCTCAGTCAAGCCCTGCTTGACTGCATCGAAGGCCTGCTGACATTCAACAGTCCAAATCCACTCGACGTCCTTCTTTAGGAGTTGTGATAGCGGGCGTATCGTGCCCGCGTAGTCCTTCACGTACTTGCACAAGTACGTGGCCAAGCCAAGGAACTACCGCAGTTCCTTGACGTTCGACTGCGTCGGCCATTCATTGATCACTCTGACCTTCTCAGGGTCAGGGCGGACACCGTTCTTCCCAACGAGAC